>PVHY01004265.1:51526-96173 GCA_004024945.1 Uropsilus gracilis
TATATATATATATATATATATATATATATATATATATATATATATATATATATATATATATATATATATATATATATATTTGAATCCAGATGCTCAATTACCTGAAATTTCATGGGTCAGTTCTTGGCGTATTTTCAGCTCAAGCTGGATTAAAGCAATCTTCAAAGTCTGTTTATCCCATTGCTTTTTCAAAGTAAGTCTGGTTCTTATAGAAAAATACTATATCTCCTTCATGGCAAGACTTGGAGAAGAAGTATCTTCTTCAAAAATAAAACAGTCAAAATATGATCTCATGAGGGGTTGCCATACAGAGCCCAAACCACAGTGCTGTGCCCTGGGGATCACTACTGATTTGTGCTAAGGGCATATAAGCTCCAGAAGAGCTACATGATGTGATGGCCATAGGCCCCACCCTCCCATACTGTCTATTAGATGACAAGCAAGGTCAGCACCTTGGGAGGTACGCAGTTAGAACTAAGGCTGTGGGGAAGGGGCTGGGAAGGGGAGAGTTATCCTGCCTTCCCTAGGACTGTCTGAGAGTTAGCCTCTAGAACCCTATATCCCAGGAAACTCCTCCAGTATACCGGGTACCCTAACCCCAGAGATAAACTGAACTCATTTAAATCTAGCCATTTGAAGAGAGGGGATACAGGAACCAACAATGGGCAATGCCGGAAGAAGGGCACATGGCTTAAGGGCAACAGTGGGGAGCCTTTATCTCAGCTATGCATGAATGTATAGGAGAACTGGTTTCCAGATCCAACAGAGACAACTATATGAAGAGGGCCCCTCAAGAGGAACTGGGACCCCAATGAAGGACATAGAAGCCTGCAGAAACTTATTGTCCTCCTAGCCCCTTAGCTCTTGTTCTGGTCCTCCATTGGTAAAACCATTGACTAACAAATTACAGTCCAGACCCAATTCAGTCCACTGCCTGCTTTGGTAAATAAGATTTCTTGGAACACAGTCATATCCATTGATTTATCTATTTTCTATGTCTGCTTTTGTGTTATAATGACATGGGTGAGCAGTTGTGACAGAGACCCTGTGACTTGCAAAGTCTAAGATGTGCACTATATAATGCTTAAGAAAAAGTCTGCAGATCTGTGGGCTAAGCCAAAAGGCAGGGAAGTCCATATAGAGCCAAGGGCAAGGGAAGAGGTTTGGAGGAGGCAGCTTTGCTGCTTCACACACTCCTCACTGCAATGTGATTCACAAACCTGTAGAAATGCTGGGAGACTCTGGACCAGAAGCACCCCACAAAGCATCTCACTGCACCACTGCACACCAACAGCACTATAAGCTTCTTAATCAGCCTTCCATGAATGAGCCCTTTTAAGATTGGGCTCCTGCAGAGAAGGTATACTTGTAAGAAGATGGGGTTTGGAAAACCCAGAACAAATAAGCATTTCATAATATTTTTGGATAAATTTTCTACAAGTTTAATATTTAAAACTTTTTCAAAATCAAAAGAAAAAACTAAACTAAACTAATAAACAGGAAAGAGGGATTTTTTTTATCTTCTAGGATAAAAAAAATTGAATATCTCAGAATAGTTCACAATACTGTGTAACAAATGCTAATTGATCACTTCTTTCCTGCCAGTTCTGGTCTAGTCATTGGGATAGTAAGACAGATGTGCTTTTTCTGCCCTTATGCAGCTTAACTCTAAAAAGAGTAGATACCAATGAGAACATAAAAAGAAGAGAGGGTAAATTCATAGAGGAATGCATTCTTTAGAGACATCAAAACTGGGAATGATGGGATGGAGGGCAGAAGGTGGTCGCTGAGAAAGTGTAATGAAGGAGCAGAAAGTTGAGGACTTGATCATCCTGAAATCAGGGAAGGATATTTGTGGTAGAGGCAGCAACAAGTACAAAGGTAAGGTTTTGCTGCAATAATAAGCCCAATGATGGGAAGGAGGCTAGGTGATGACTTGAGGAGGTTGAGGAAACTGGGGAGTAAGGTGAGGGCTTATGACCTCAATAGCTGTGCAGCAAGTATAACACAAAGGATCTGGGACTATATCCAGAGAGGCCTGCATGCACATTTGGCTCTCAAGAGGGCATCTGGGAGCCTGGATTTGACTTAGGCTACCTAGTTCAGAACTTCCCTGCTTGGCAACATGCCACATGTGTTCCACAACTTGGTGCTGGGGCATAAAGTGCTTCCTGAAAGACTCACAGGAAGAGGACCCTGGAGGTTTATGCCTGAACTCCCTAACTTCTCCCTCTCAGATGCTCCTTAGTATCTTTGCCCTGTTCTATGAGTTTGACTATACTCTGAGTGCTGGAGGTCTTCCCAGCAAACCAATGGAGCTAGAGCTGGTCTTAGAACCCCAAATACAAATGGCAGCTCCATGTGTCACTTGTTTTCTCTGCACCAGAGTCTAGAGCAAGCGCTAGCCATGGACTCCCTATGGGTGCTCTCCACAAGGCTTTGAGGTCACAAGCCCTCCCCAGCATCACTATCACCATTTTCAAAAAAGAAATTAAGACTCAGAGTGTTTTTGGAACTTGTTCAAGGTCACCACACAAGCTCCACGGAGAACCTGAGTAGTCTAATTCCCAGTCCTGTGATAGATGCCCTGGGCTCCCCAGGACACATACAGAGCCTGCACGAAATGCAGGGATTGCTTTGCATATTTGTTTGACTTCCATCACAAACAGGTCGCCCATTTTAAGACTTCAATCTATTTTATCATGAGATGCTCCTGCGAAACTCATTCAAGCTCCACCTCTTAATCTTGATAGTGAATTTGAGCCTTTGTTGTAAGAAAGACTATTAAGATTAGGCAATAAGATTCTTCAAGGATGATAAATATCCCCTTAAAGGGACTGCATATCCATTGACTGAATAACTCTGTCCTGGAAATGAAAATCACACTTGGAGAATGGAAGGGTGGGTTATGAAAATGTAAATTAGAATGACTTCAGTGGTTGAGTTGAAGTTTGCTCATCTCATCACAAAGAAGTATGAGTTGGACAGGCGCCTACACAGGCAAATCTGAGGCCTTATAGAATGCAGGAATTTGGCATGAGTGGCCTCAAAATGGAGTATGATGTCTGCCATTTAAGTCACCTGCAGAAAAATACCAGGATGCTGTTTTATTTCCATTATTCTAGAATGCATTTGTATTCTTTCAAAAAAAGACAATCTCTTTGGGCCAGACATCAATGTTTCTCAAAGTGGGGCATATATACACTGTATATAGCATATGAGACAGTTTAGGTAATAATCTCAGATGATTTTTTATTTTAATAATCATGTCTATATTCTAAACCTTCCCTTCTATTTATAATAAGCAATATTGATTTCCTGTTTATGATAGAAAATCTCCTTGGTAATGTATTTATTTTCACCAAAGAGTAAATTGATTTAAGTAACAGTTAGCAAACACTAAAGAGGATGTGAGGATGTGGTTCTATTTAAAACAAAGCAAAACTATGTATCTATAAAAGATTTAAATTGGAGAAACCCTGAACTGGATAACTTATCTGGGAGGATTCACAGACAAGGAATTTTACCCCCAGGCAGGAAGAGTGGTATGACAGTGGGTTATCGGTCAGAACAAAAGAACATGAAGTCATAAACTGTTCACTTTTGATAAGTTGTTCTTTGTCTGTGGCCTCCAAACCAGCAGCCTCCATGTGACCTGGAAGCCTACTAGAAACACACATTCTTGGCCCCACCTCAGACCAAGCTGAGTCAGAAACTCTGGAGGTGGAACCTGAAAAGACTGGACAATTCCAGTGTCCCCTCAAGTTAGAGAAATACAGCATGAAATGGACTGCCCACTCACTCATTCACTCAGTGAACAAGGATGAAGTCTCTTGTACACACAAGGTTCATATCTGCAGCTCAAAGTGCTGGAAAACCACAAAGGAAGGAAACATTTCAAATGTTTTCCTGAAGAACCATGACATGTGGTGTGAGTGAATCAAAGCAACCTGTGATGAGAAAGGCCTGAGTGAAGAAGGCTTTGCTGTGCACAGAGGCAGTGGGCCTGGGAGTGGGATCTCCTGGGTGTTAGCAGGACTCCTAGGGTGTTAACAGATCAGGCTTCCTGGTGTGACCAAGACATTAGATTCACTTTATTTCAATAGATTGATGGAGGTGATGAAACTCTGGCCAAGAATTATATGTCCTGGGTTAGCTGGAGTCAAGCACGCATACAGATTGATCATCACAGCGGGGCCAGAGCTTGTTCCCCCTGGTGTGAGTTGAGGCCTCCAAGGCCTGAGAAGTGTTTCATATAGACTGGGGATGTGGAGGCCACAGGTCAGCTCTACCACAGCAGAGTCCAGCTTCAGTCTAGGACTCTAAGGTTACACAGAAAGCTGCCGCCCATTGTGGATCAACCAACCCACAGGGGATTAAAAGGATAGAGCCTTCCCTTCTGGGAAGGCCCAGAAAAGGATCACCTCCTCTCATGAAGGGATTCAATTTCCACAGGAGTTTGCAGCCTGGGAACCATAATTTTGCCTTAGAATGCAGCCCCTGAGTCTAAAGATGGGGCAGCGATGATGTTTAAAGCCAGTCACTGCATGACCTTGAACAGAAAGAGGACACCAAAACCTACAGTGCTGATTCTGTGAATGTTAGAAGGAGCATAAATTGGTACAAGTGCTGCAGAGCGGCTGCTGCCCAGTACAGAAGCCACACGTGCCTGCAAGATCCGTTGTAAGTGCAACAGGCACGCTGAGCTGCAAAGACCTTGTATGAAAAAGAATGTAAGATGTATGCCATTTGTAATTTTGATATTGCTTACGGCTTGAAATGACACTTTGGCTACGTCAGGTTAAATAAAACAGATTACAATGAAAGCCACCTTTTTCTTCTTTTTGCCCCTGTGAATGTGACTAGCAGATAACCTGAAATTATGCCTGTGGCTTGGATTAGGTTTCTAAGGTACAGCACTACTCCAGAGAAGGGTCTACTCACTTTCTCTTAAAAATAAAGCTAGTAAATATTTTAGGCTTTGTGGACCAAGAAGCCAAAGCAAGGATTTTTCATAGGTTTTTATGTAAACATTTGAAATGCACCTGTTTAAAAATGTAAAGCCCATGTTAGCCTGCGGCTGCAAGCAAGCAGGAAGTGCGCATTCAATCGTCTACGAACCCCACTCTCAGCATCACGCATTCTCGAAAACACAGCACACAGCCCCAGGGACCCTGTTGTCCATTACTATGATGTCAGATGTCAGCGGGTGAGCACACATCACACAAGTCAGGAGTAAGACAACTGTGATCCCACTGAGGCTCAGACCCCAAGTTGGTCAATGGAAAAGAAGCAAGGCGGGATGTAGGGTGTGTGTAATGGCCAGTTCATAGGAATCACCATGCTTCACTGGTGAAAGTTACCTTGTTCTTTCCTCCTTTCATCTTTGTGGACAGACTTTCTTACCTTTCTTGTGACTAAAGGGCTACCATGTCAGATAGCCTGACACCACACCTGGCCCCAAGAAGACAGAGAAGCTAAAGGAAGACATGAATGATAGGGGCCTCGTAGTGGCTTGAAATCTCCCACTTCTTCTCCAGCAGGGTTCCAGTAGCAAGAACTGTGTTCAGTGCATCAAGAGTTAATCCTCTAATGCTGAGGGTTATTAATATAGGAAATACAAAGCCGTCATTTCCTATCTTCCGAAAGCAGACAAGTTGGCTAGCACTGAATCGAGAAAATTATTATTTATTAAAAAATGAGATAGTCATGGGCCAGTAACTAATTCTGATTGGGTTTAGAGACAATTCCCTGCCCATAAGGGCAGTAATACATTTCTTAAGAAAGGTGGTTTGTTAATACAAAATGTCAATGATGCTATTATTTATTCTGCTGATCGGGCTCCATGTAGGATTTTTCCTCAATGGTGAAAAAACCCTCACTAGGATAACATCTCATTTTCTCTTCTAAGTAATCCCTGCTTTGTGGACTTGCTTAGCACTGGGGTTCCTTCTAGCTTTGGTTCTGGCTCTAGTGTTCCATAAGAATTCCTTGGGTATAGAATTCCATGAGTATGTAGCATAGATTCCCTCAAGCGGTTCTTTTAGAATTTAATTCTTCCTTGGACACAGAGAAGAGAGAGGAGGAGAAAATACAATTATTTCCATGCCCATTGATTGTTAAAAACAACAGGGAGCCCTTGAATAGTTAGTGGCAAGTCAGAGGCAATGCATTCAGAGAATGTTTTTCAAATTCAGAGAATTCGGAGAAAGTTTTCCAAATTTACAGCTGGATCACACAGGGAGCCATGGAAATCAGGATGACATAGCAAGAAGCCACTGGGTCCTTGAGTTTAGACTTTGAGGTCCAGCCAGCTGGAATAGGACTCTTTATGCTACCATTTGTTATCTATGCAGCTTGTACAGAAGCACTTTCTTCACCAGGGTCAGTCTGGAGCACACATGAGAAGGCTAAGTTTAACTATTCCTCAAGGGCAGTGGAAGAAAAGCACATGAATGTGTTTGGCACAGAGCAAGAAAGTGCTATAGAATCATTCATATCATGAACCTTAGAAATCAGAAATTCCTAGAAAGTCTGGGATGGTTGGTACAAAAATTTGAGAGGGCTCCTGGGAGATGGATCAGTGTTGACTAGCCTCTCACATAAGCTCAATACCCCTGCCTGCTGTCTGGGAATGCTGCACAACATACTGACATATTTTAAGATTCAGGGGATTTAATTTCAGAGTGGGTACTTGGTGGCACACCTTTTTAGCTCTCCAATGTAACAGACATTGTCCTATTTTTATTGATGTTGGTGGGATGCAACTAAAGAATTTCTTTCCAACACAGCTTCCTAGCAACTGTTGTCATTTGAGTCAAAATCTGCCTATCTTCCTCAATGCAGTCAAATTTGTATACCACTTCAGTGGCTGGCACCCCATGGATAATAATCAAGAAACTAATTTTCTTTCTATCCATTTGTGTTTCAGAATATACAAGTTATTTGTTTAGTAGTGACGGATGTAGATATATGACCTTATTGTATTGTAACAGAGCAATGCTACCAAAACTACCTCAAACTATTTTTTTGGCTTGTTTTTTATTTTTGTGTCATTACTAGTTGAAAGAGTATGTGTTTCACTTCACATTTTGTACAAGATCTATAAGACTAATTATAACTATAGATACTGACAGCTGACTTCACACAACCTATAGATATGTTTAGTAGAGTGCATTTTCTTATTTTCAACTGGAGTTTTGTCACTATGTCAATAGAGCAACAGAAAAAGTCAAAGAAAAAAATGAAATGGGAGGGGGATAGGAAAAGTTACACTAAGTCCTAAGTACCTATTTGTTTTAAAACACTTAAAACTATGAGAAAGATGGTACATTAATCAGGGTTGAAAAGCAAGCTCTAGACTTTGAAAAACTTATTTTCTAACTGGTTTCGTGTTCATAATTAATGACTAATATACTGTCATTTACAAGGAATTAAAATAAACAGTGGTTTAATGAGATTTTACCAAGCCACTTTCAAGCACTCAATCAAATCTTATTTTCAATACATGAAAAATGTCTCCTTGACTCTTAATGCATTTAGGGTCAACAGTAACATCTTCATACATAAAAGATTCCATTCTGCTTTTAAAGAAGAGGTAATTATAAGATAAGGGTCACATAGAAGGTCTAGGTTTTTGTGTAACTACTATTCTAATTAATTTATCATATGTGGGATTTTGCTTTGGTCTTCAAGTGTTGATCTTTTATAGCTACCACGTTCCACATGATAATGGGTTTTATTCATTCAAAAGGTCACCCTGGGTGTAATTTCTCCCTTAACAGAGGGAACCCATGAGCAAATGTGCTCCTGTATGTTGTTGTATGGGGAAAAGCCACTCAGTTAAGACTTGGTTCTTTTTTGCACTTGGATGTTATTTAAAATGCAATGGGCCAGCCACAATGTGAGAATTCTAGTTCTTCACTAGGAAGGTTACCTTCACCATATCAGCCCCATGAAAGTATAATCAACGGAAAAAAACATTTGTAACTGAGAACCTGTTTTACTTCTTTTCTGTTTAATATGCAAAAGGGTCTGGATATCATTATTATTTTTATCTTGTATTTATTTTATGGTTGACTTTTTGCAGGGCAACCTGATCCACAGCCAGGGTCCTAAGCCCTCTCATCAGCAGCAAGTCTTTGTATTGTTTCTGGGGTGTTCTTTTCTGGTGCTTCTCATTCTTTAAAAAATTTCAGTCTTCCAAGCAAACTAGTTATTAAATAAAAATACCACCTTTACGAATGACTCACCAACTCTATCACTTAAAAAAAATCAAAAACATAGATCATTATCAAATAGAAGTCGACACTCTTAGTCATAAAGTTGAGTTTATAGAATATTGACTCAAAGCAGAGAAACTTGATGCTGATCTAGCCCAGAATAAAAGTATGGTTTTAGTCAAGATATCTGAAATGTTGAAACTTTATAAATCACAATCACTGACTGCAGAGAAGCCCCTTAGATCAAGGCTTCTCCAAAGACTACGGTGCAGGCAAATAACCTGGGAGCTCCTTAAAATGCAAATTCTGATTCAGTGGGTCTGGGGTGGGGTCTGAAATCTGCATTTTTGACTAGCTGCCAGGTGATGCTGATCCTGCTGGTGCAAGGACTATACTTGAGAGGCAGGAGCCAGAATAATCAAGGGGAGTAAACAAAGAATTGGGTCACAAGATGTCGCTCAGTTTCAGCTGCAAGGAATATTTGTTAAGCACTACTTGTATGCCAGGTGCTTTGAAGCACTAGGCATAGTTTTATACCCAATATGTTAACAGGACAGCTTTTCTTTCAGTAACTCATTCCACATCTTGCTTCATAATAGTCCTGTGCATTCCAGAAAAGAGCCAGATGATACTTAGGAGTAGGGTTATTTCCAGGGCTATTAAAATGTGCATGCAATATTATTATCTTGTTTTGTTTTGTTTTGTTTTAAGACACTAGGTCTCACTATGTTGCCCAGGGTTGTCTCAAACCTGTGGACTCAAGTGATCCCCAGCCTCAGCCTCCTGGGTAACTGAGATTACAGGTATGCACCACCATGCCTGGCTTGTAATATTATTTTAACTGGGCTCCCTCTAAGTGTGGAATAATTCATATATTCATTTAGCACACATTCATATGCTAGATACTATGCTAAACAGTAGGTATATAGAGCTAAAAGATATAGATATAAGTCCTGCCCTCAGGAAATGGGCAGTTTAATATTAAAGAGGTAGGAACACAAGAAAGTACTCAAACGTATATACAAAGAGCACTGGCCAAGAAGAGAACATGTTGTGTGATTTCAATGCCCACACGTCTCACCCATTCACAGGCAAGAAAACTGCCCACATTTTTTCTGCTTCTGTGTCACTTAAGATTTGTTCAAAAACATTCATTGTGCCAGGTAGCATGATACAAACTGATGTAAAGAATATACTTTGTGGCTCTCAGGGACCTCAGAGGAGGGCAAGAGAGGAAGGATACTGATTTCTACCACTACTACTCAAAACTCTATATGATTCCTGACCTAGTAGAGCCTGGTTTAGTGTCAGCATGGAGCTGACATTCAAATAAATCTTTCTGAATGAATAAATGAATGAAGGTGGCAATCAGTACCAAAGCCAAGCATGTTCTTTGTGGACTCAGAACAGCTCTTACTGCATGAAGACAGAACAGAGTATGGATTCAGGCCTTGCCACCATCCACCGAGGGGCACTTCTTTCTTCTGGAAAAATAAAATGGTTGTATTATCACTTTACTCCTAGGACCTTTGTGGGGATGATGTGAGATCATCTTTGTGACATGCTCAGTCCAGGGCAAAGGGTGAATAGCCAATAAATGAGAATGCCAATTACTCTTAACACAGTCTTTGCTACCGTTTTCCTACTCATGATTATAGAAGTGGCATATGATAGGGCCCTCAAAGGAGGTGAATCACTGTGACACATGGCGATGATGAGAAAGGTTCTACAGAGAAAACAAGTCTTTAAGAATCAGATTATTGCTTACACATTCAATAAATATGCCACTGGTTATTTGCGCTTGCCAGGGAATTAGGTGAAGATTAATTAATATTTATAAAGTATTTTGATATCCATGTAATATCTAGTAAGCAATTAGTTCTGTAACACAAAGCCAAATCTTTTACATACCAAACAATGTAAAACAAACCGAATACAGCTGTGTAAGAAGGAACAGCATTTCATTAGCTCTTGTTATAGGAAACATGCAGTCTGTTAAATTTTTTTCACCCCTTTTAGGAATTTTTTTGCTGATCTTCTCTGACTTCCTACTGCATTTTTCTACCTTACCCCCTGTAACCCTAAATCAAATTATTTCCTCTTGGGTAGCAGTGAAAACAGAAGTGGGATGAAGGCAAATACAATTCTGGCCCTTTTTGCCTGGAAGGTTTTCTGAGCCCAAGAGGGTAGGAATGGTTTGACTGGAAATCTGTGTCCATATCCATCACCCTCCCAGCTGGAGCTGCAGGTCCCTCGTTCTAGATGCACACTCACTAAGAAATGTGGGGTGAAGGGAAGGGGCAGGAGGATAAAAAGCAAACTAATGCAAAAGAAAAGGTCAATGCCTCCTTGAGTTGCTTCCTCTGTCTCTGAAGCCCATATGTGCACTTATATCACCCACTTATGTGTTTATTGGATTATCCCAGTCCCTTCTAACCATTTTCTATGGACCATTTTTATTTATGGACAATGTGTTGCTAAATCCATTGTTCCCATCTTTTTTATAAAGCTTCTTACTAAAAATCCCAACCTGGTGTTCATTGAAGAAATCTCTAATTCACTGAAAGCCTGATCTATGAAACACATAATAAAGGTATCTCTATGGAAAAGGTGGGTGTTAGGCCCCAGCAGGTTCTCTAACTTCCTCACCCTCTTTAGAGATGTAGCTCCAGAAATCCTGTGATGACACTGAAGGTCTTGCCCAGTGAAAGCCCTTCTGACCAAGTGCAACTGGACTCAGCAGGCACAAAATGCATTCTCTTAAATCTCGCATGAAGGGACAACCAAATGCATTGTTTGTCCAGGGATGGGAGGATTCCCCAGATGTTAGAACTTCAACGCTACCACAGGACAGTCTTGAACAAACTGAGATGGTTGGCCACTCTATTCCTATGCCACTTTCCAAGATTCAGTGCTCTATTTCCATCAGAGAGACACATTTGGCCTTGACCAAATAAGTTCAGGCCCTTGTCATTCACACACGACAAGAGACCATCCCACAATGTAAATTCTCACACTCATGGTCCCCTAACCTATTGTTATGTTCAAATAAGCCAACCAAGCTATTGTTATGCTCAAGTTAGCCAACTAAGGTCTGACTTCCTCCTTTGAAATGAAAAGGACATCAATGCTGAGGATATTCTTTGAGCAATATTTAGACCCAGTTTCACCCAAAGGTTCCATGCCTTTCCTCAATTTCCCCACAGTTGTTTTTTTGAAGCCAAAGGTAAAAGAGTTCAAACACTACCAGAAGGAAGCTAACCTGGTTGTGTCTACTGATTATTCCAATTAGACAGCATATTCCTAATAAGGTAAGACCTACTCCTCCATCAACCCTCACTCACTGAACAGGTATCTGCCATCACCGCACCGTAAAACTCATCTTGTGGCCTCTTCCTAGTCACCTGCTGTGGCTCACTGCCCAGAACTTCTAAGTTCATCTCCCTCACTCTCTGGACTGCAGACCCCTGATTGACCCCTTGTTGGTTCCCACAGAGATTGCAGCAGAGGTCTCCAGGGCTGGTAACCAAAGCCCTCTTGTGGCTAAACATTAAATTCTTACTGAAAGTAGTAAAGAAGATATCCTACCAGAAAGGAGTTCACAAGATGATTAAGGCACTTTCTGCCTAGAAAATTACAAGCCTGTACTCCCCCATCTAGCCCCTCCAAAGATCCCTACAAGCATATTTTACTAAATTAACATTATTTTTTTAAAAAGAAAAATTAGCACCAGTAGAGCAAAACTGAGGCTGTGTTGCCTGGGTGAGCGATGAGCCAAATGTGTCCACAGACAGAAATAACCCCTATTTTATCATCAGGCAGAGGGTAAACAGAACATGCCAGAGGCTTGATGAATCATTCCAGAGCCAGCCATGTGGCATTTTTCTGTAATTAGCTCAATTGCGCATCCTTAGTACCTTCCCCAAGTCCCCTGAGAGTCAATGATCGTCTTTCTCAGCATCTCCAGCTGTTGAAACTTGAAAATCCACCTCAATTTCCTGTGGTCAATATCTGCTAATGCCACATTTTAATCACATTTAGATGTGTATGTGCAATCTTGAAATTATCTAAGGTACCTGCCAAACTGTTTCACCAGCAAATCCACTAAGTTACTTACAAATCAAAAAAGCTTATGGAACAAATTGCCACATTCAGTAATTTACAGGCACTTTTCATTGTATGAAGCTATTTAAAATTACTGGAGCACTTTGTCTTTTTTTTTTTATTCCATAAGTGCTTCAATCTGAAAGTTATTGGGATTCTATTTCTGAAATAAGTGAGGTAATTTAACTTTTCTGGAGGACTTTTTCTACATGTACATAGAATAGAAGCACCCATTTGAAAAATGATTGGATTTCTGATCATATGCATCATTGACAATTTAAAATTATTAAAATGCTTATAATCTTATCAATGTTTCAAGTTTGGGGTAGAATTTGATATTGTATGTAAAAAATAAAAATCATATGAACATATTATTCTCTTGCCCCTTTTCATTTTTAAAATCAGAATTTTGGCTTGAGCAATTTAAGTTTCCTGCCCCAGACAGTATTTTACCATTTTGAAATAGCCTGACTTCATGCAAAAGGATTTCAGGTTTTCTTTTGGCTCCCATGTGACTATTTATAGTAAAGTAATTCAGAATCAGAATCGCCTTTCCCTTAGCAGACAATGCATCTTGAAAATATTTGTTAAAGTTCAGATTGAGGCAAAACAGACTAAGGAGATTTTAGTCCTCCCTATTCCTTAATTCAAAATTGGATCAGAAAACACTTTTCAGTTAATGATTTTGTTTTTTGAAGCATTGAGAAAAAGAATGAGTTCTTTTGTTCCTAGAAAGTTTGGCTTTATTTAAAAATGACACATCACAGAGCAGACTCCTGTCATCTTCTTGGTGAATTCAGGTTGTGAAAACAGGGTCACAGGTATTCACTGAAGATGTGGGTGTCCCTTCCCTGCTGTGCAGGGCAAGGTGAGAACAGCTGTGCTGTCTAACAACTTTCTGCCATTAACTAACTAAAGTCAAAGATGAGAAGCCCTTTAAAAAGAAGAAAATTCTTTATCCCCAACAGATTTTTTTTTTTGCTATATATTCATACTGAAAATCTCAAAGAAATATCAAAGTGGAAGGAATCATCTGATGAACCTCTCTGTAACCATCACTAGATCTCAACCTCAAAATCAAGTTTCTCCAGCACACTCAGCTGCAACCCCGGATTGTCTTAAAGAAGATTCCAGATATCATGCCATTAGTCTGTGAACACTTGTGGTGCATCTGTAAAATTCTGAACATCTTTTTCCAAACAGCAGCACAGCACATTACTGAGCATGAACAGAAACAGGATCTCCAAATGTCAACAAATACCCAGTGTGCATTCATACATTGCTAACTAATAGTTTATTCATTTATTTTTAATTGTCTTTGCAACTTTGTAGTGAATAAGTTGTTTTCACAGTGCAAATGTGGCTGATTTGATTCACTGAACATGGAAACATACCCACTGTGTTTCTTACAAATACGGAGAAGGATCCTAGAGGCTTGACCAGACTCAAGTTCAATATTTTTGACACAAGACTACTTCATAAATGGTGGTGTGAATTTCTTGCAGAAAAAGAATGCTACTCTTTCTTACATGAATATCATGTCGATTCATTCATTAAGAAAGGATGAAAAATTCATGATATTCTAATTGTCATTTCTTTATCATTTATTAAATAGAAAGAAAAACTTCTTTCATCAAATATATAATCAACCCAATATAATTCTCTCCATATGGCACTTTTATCATCTTTGAAAGGTTACCAATAAGTAACTTTACTTTTACCCTATGATTCTGAACTTATAGACTTGAACACAGTTGATGCATTCCAATCTATTTAAATTATTAATCTTATTTTGATGTTCAAATTGTCTCATCTTTGGTCCACTGATATTGCTGCCTTTATATGGCATGATCCTATAGCATCAGGCAACTCCCTTGATGACAAGAGAGCAAGATATTACAGATTAATCTGACATACTTGCTAATAAGATGTGAAATTAACCATTTTCCAAAGGAAGCTTGGTTGTATTTTCAAGAAAATGGTAATTAGAAGCCATAATCTATTGCCTAAGGAAGCTCATTGCTACTGAGTTGATCGTTGTTTCTAGACCTTTTTGATAAAGGCAGATATTACTCTGACGATATTACTCTGAAATAAAATAGATAATGAATTCATAGTTATAATTCTACCTCCAGCTATGGACTCAAGAATTTGTAAATAATCTTACTGATCTTATATCTGTATCTTCTTCCTTCCACACCTAAAAATTCAAGTTCGCCACAAAATTAGCATAACTATTCATTTGTTTCTTCTCTCAATACAACACAAAAAAATGAATAGCAATGTCAGTACTATTTTCAGCAATATTATTACTGAATACAGTTTAATACTTCACTTTCAGTTTTTTTTTTCAAGTAAAATGAATACCAAATTGGTATAGCAAAATTACTATGTTATAAGTCTTGAAGGGATCATTCTGCCTAGGGGTTTCATCATCACCTGAGTACACACTTATTTCCAATTATTTATCTGATTTTCCATTTTCCAATTTTATTCCAAAAAGTCTAATTGTTTCTCCACCTGTTATTTCTCCACAGTTCTGTGTCATTTTATTTTTCATAAATAGTTACAGCAGTATCTTTACCTGCACATGGTCTTTCAGACTTCCTATGTTTCCTCTAGGAGGTGAAGTTTGCCCCCAGCACCCTCCTTGGGACCTCCTTGGATTAGTACTTAGAACTTTCCCCAAAAGCAGAATGTGACAGAAGTGACTCTATATGATTTCTGAACCTAATTATAAATGACCAGTCTCTTAGGAAAGATAACTTTCAGGGCTTGGATCTACATGTAGGAAAACCAGACAAACAGCAATCCCCAAGATAGAGAGACATCAGGTAATGTATCATCCCCATCCTACCCAGCAATCTAAGTACTCCACTCCAGGCAGAACATGTGGGTGAGCAAGCTTATAGACAGTCCAAATGACTCTAGTCTCTGCCACTCACTGCCAGTGCCAGTATGATGAGACCCATGTCCTACACCCAGACAAACCCTAGAGCAGGAGAGACCATGATACAAAGGTATTGGCCTTTGTGCCACTTAAAAAAAATAAGGTATTTGGATTAATGTCAATAATTTTATTAAACAAAAAGATAAAACTGAACAGTGACCTTTTAAAAAAATATGTGGTTTAATTTATCTTTTCTCTAAAAAGATGAAAGTAAGTTTATATATCTCCCCCTGTCCCCATTTGGTTAAGTTCTTTTCTCCAGCTTACTCCCTCCCACCCATCCTCCACCACCCACTACCCACCAAATGGTAATATCTGGAGATGATCCCAAAATAGTTGATGATCTCACTCTACATTCCTTCTCAAGCTGCTCTGCACTTATTCAAGTAGGTGCCCAGTTGTTTAGTCAACCTGTGCCCTATCAGTAGTCATTTGGGATGATTCAAGTTGTGTTTCTTAGTTTGCTTGTTTGCAAATATTGCTGTAATGAACAACATTGTGCTCTTGGGTGTCCTTTAAATCATTGCTAATGTCACTTTTTCCAAGCTGGTGAGGCTAATGCTGCTGGAAGGTCAAATGTAAATTCAAGCAAATCCTTTGGAGCAGTGCCTATTACACACTAAGTACTCAGTAGATATTAGTGATAGAAATCATCAAGGAAAACACTATAGGTTCTGTGGGTGGAATCCAAGTATGTCCAGGGTGCAGGGATAGGCAAGGCAGGGGAGGCATAGCTGTCACTGAACCTCCAAATCAAACGATTGGGGAGCACAAATGTTCTGAGGGGATCATATGCTTACTGGAACCTTTAGTTTTTCTTCTGCTTGAAACAGTGTCCTCCTACAAGTAGGAGAACCCCTTGCCTTTATAGGCATTGTGGTTCATTCTGGACTCAGGGAAAACGTTTCTTCATTAGGGAAGCCCTGCATGACCACCTCAGTCATAAAAGGGTCAAAGTTCTCTATTACTCAAGGGTGCTGAGAATTGTTTTCACTTTCAGGGAATTTATTTATGTTTATAGTTCAGATATCTAGGAGGGGCCTTACTTGGTGAGGGTCTTTCTTCTCATCAAGACAGCAAGCTCCTTGACTACATAAACTTATTGATTTAAACCTAGCATCTAACTCCATGCCAGGCTCACCAAAGCTTTCAATGCAAATAGGGAATGTGCAAAAAGGGAATATGAAGAGAAAAGGCCTTCCATGTATACTCATGTATACTCAGCCTCCCAAGGCCACAGAGAGTTCACCCCCAGATCAGATTTGCAAAGTCTGCATAGGCTAACACCTAACCTAGGAAATTCAGTGATCTACCTTACATTGCCTCCTCATTAGTATAAATTTAAAAAATAGATTTATGCCAACACAAAGGCAATTTCCTCTTGGTAAGGACACTTACTCATTTGCTTTAAACAGTCCTTAATGTTCCAAATTTCCCTTCAGAATTTCATGTCAATGATCCTATAGGGAATTTGAAAGTAAAACCAGAAAAATAATGATGTGGGGAAAATGTCAGATGAGAACTGCGAATGCATTACAGATCTCCAACTAATATTGTTGCTGTCAAAGTTCAAGGATTAAATAGTCATCAGTTTGCAACCTAGCATGGAAACCCATGCCTCCTGACAGTGACCAGACTCCAGCTTGCCAATAATGATCATTTCCATCATAACTGATGGTTTTGTTTAATGAGGAGATCATAGTCCAAAAGTCACAAGGCTCACCCTCCTGGGTAAAGGCAGGTCCCATAGATTTATTGGAAAGGATACTGCAAGAGAAGGGTTCTTTATATGAATAAAGTTAATATGCCTTTATTTCTGTAGTTAGGCAATTAGTGCTTATGATCAGGTAAGGGATAGGCTATTTATATGCAGGGTCATACCTAGAAAATCTGGAGCACAAGTGTATCCTTTCAAAAGTATGTCTTCAGATGCAAATATCTTAGACAAATTATGATCCCACATTTAGTGATACATGTTATGTGTTCATGTATTTTGTTTACTTCTATATTGTTGATGCCTACCACAGACATGTTACAAAAATGATCAACAAATATTTATCACCTTAACGGCTTATTTCCATATCCAAGGGAATAACTTCAGTGCAGAAGCAGGATGGCTGGACTCATATCCAGCCTTCTCCATTAACTAGTTATCAGATTTGGGAGAGAAATGACTTACACTTTCTGCTCCTCCATGTCACTATCTATAAAATGGCCAAAACTAGTTCCTGCCACACAGGATGTAACAGTGCTGACATCCATGAAACATGAGCCTTGGGTGTCAGAATAGCCCATGTGCATCGTAAGGGTGTACATTCTCTCTGTTTGCTTTCTTATGACAGGCATGTAAACACTGAACACTCACATATGCCAGGCCCTGCACTCTATGCTTTACACATACTACTGACTGCTTGTAACACTTTGCATTGTTGTTCTCATTATTTTAAGGAGGAGTGGTATAAATAAAGCAGTGTTAGTCCTGGCAATATCATATGTCACCCTCCCCACGTGTCCCTATATTCCAGCTACAATTCTCTGTTTTAAGACCAAGGAACTGAAAGAAGTAGGTAACATTCAGACAGTACCCCTCCTGATTAATGGGGGACATGTTCCAAAACCCCCAGTGTTAGGAGTCACATGTGGAATGAAGAAGAAATTGAGATGGAAGAGACTGATAGCAATCTGTGTGGCTAGCCCACAGAACGGGGATCCTGGGAATCATGTCCAGGTCCAACTTTAATGAAGTTGTGATATTCCTTATATACCCCAACAAGGAAATGTTACAATGATGTAATAAGGAAGTAGCAAAGTGTATGTGACATGCAGCAGGCAGGATGTGGGGAAGCATGATAACAGCAGAATTTTACCTTTGGGGGCAACAGTCATTGTTAATAGGTCAGCGGTCTCTTGGGACATTCCAAAGAGGTTAGAAAGCTAGGTTACCGGTGAGAGACACGTGCTATTGCCCACCTTCTAGTGTACCAGAGGGGGTTAGAGAGATAGGAGGTGTTCCTCTTGTCTGAAGCTCCATCTCTCTGCCTGCTTCCATGTTCCACACCCAAGTGGATGCCTCAAACTGCAGATAGTACCTCACTGTAAACATGCTATAGTTTTCCTATACAGCTAGGTCCTCAAATACCATCATTCAATATAATCTCATTGTTTCCATAGGAAAATAAAATTGATTACTGGTCACACTGTCTGAGGAGCTGGCATGTTCTCCCCAAGTGTGTATAAATTTTCTCCAGGTTTCCTCTCACATCCTAAAGACATGTGCCTGTGAGGGGAGCTGAAGGGTCTCAACTGTCTATTCAAAGTGTGTGAGTGTGTGTTGAGACACTCTATGAGGGAAAGGCATCCTGTCTGTACTTGACCCTGAACTAGAATAAACAGGCTGGAAAACAAATTAATACAACCAATTGTTTCATATAAGAGTGTTTTTAGTCTTCTACCCTGAAGCTTGGTGATGTCTTTTGTGGCCAGAAATATGCCATAGGAACTTGACTCTTGTTTTTCTCAATGAGTCTGTGGTCAAATTGGTTTCTCTATAGAACCTTACTTATAAAGTCACATTTTCAAGAATCTATTGACATTAAGTGAGGACTTACTGTACATATGCATCTATGATAAGGTTTAATTTGCTAAGTATTATAATTAATTATTATAATTATTAACAATAATTAATATATTTATTAACAAACACTAGTAATAAAATAGAACAATTATAATAGTACAAAGTAACAAAAATTACATGCATGTTCATGTGTTATTTCTCTTTCTCTCTCTGTCACTCTAAATGTCTTATTGTATTAATCTTTTTAGAACTTGACTAATCCAGGTAACTGAAACCACAGGTAGGGAAACAGTGGGTAAGGGAACAATAGTAACAAGGGTAGTGGAACTAGATATCCTCTAATCCTTCTGACTGCGGGGCTCCCTCTGACACCTGCTGCCAGGGAGGCTCTGGGGCATTTCTGGGACCTCTTGAACACCAGTGACTCACTCTGCTGCCCTCCAGCCCCCTCCCCCTGCTCTACTACTCCTATTCCTAGAGCACTACCACCTTTGAAAATAGTAGGCAATTTCTCTACTGATCATTTTTCTTACTGGCCTCAGCTGCAAGACTGTCAGCTCTGCAAACACAGGGATCTTTACTCTTGGTTCAGTGATATACTCCAAGTGCTTAAAAAATGCTTAGTAAATAGAGTGCACACCATAAATACTGAGAAGGAAAGCTGAAAGAAGACCAGGAGGGAAGAGAGAAATAGGTAGGTAGAAAAGTACTCTGACAACTCAGAGCCCTCTGGTCCCTGTTCAGTGACTTCTTCTCTGGGATAACTCTGCCACCATTGATACAGATGTCCAGGGCTGCTGTCTTTCCCATACAATGTGAACAGAGATGGGGAAATGCAAGCGGCAGCCAAAGAAATTAGGGCAGCCTTATCATTTTCAGAGGGAAATACCTTCTGACTCGGAGATAGGAGGCACAGTGGAACCTAGGAAGGTTAGGAGCCTTTTCCAGAATGAAAGAGATAGGGCATCATGAGTTCTTTGCACACAGCTCCTCATATACTAATTCTAAAACGTATTGACTTGGGAATCAACATTTGAGAGTAAATCTCTGTCACTATTTCTGGCTTGTGGCTATGAAGGTTCAAATAATTTCTTTATCTGAAAAGATACCTGAAATTTACCTTCATGCTTTGCAGGATAAAATAAGCAATCCGATTAATTTAGATCAATTAATTGATTGTTTTTATAATTACAGGATTACTTACCTGGTAACCAGAAGATTACTCTGAGGCAACAAAAATACCCTCAACAATGAAACCTACCCAGTGTGGACTGTGCATTTTTTCTCTCATAAAATTCAATCTCATATTTGTTAGCACTGAATAAATAGAAGTGATCACACATGCCTGGTGGTTTTGCTGAAAGCCTGTCCACGTGGACTTGGACAGCACGTCCTGTCCAAGCAGCAGTTTGTGATCACTGACCCTCAAAAGATGCTCAGAGGGGAGGATGTCAACTAAGAAATGCTTTGTAAAGCCATACCTCATTTCACCTTGAACCATGTTTTCTTCCATATTCAAAGTTATGACACCACAAACAGCAGACTTGGTTTTTGTGTGCAGACATATGAATATGCAAATGAAATGGCAATGAGAGAGAGAGCACTCCATTTTTTGGTGCCAAAAGATGTCTGTGGCTGAATTGGAGGTGTGATCTATCTTCATGTGGAAAAGGTCCCCATTTTTAAGGCTGCTAAGGCAAAGGTTTTTAGAACTTTCTAGGCACAAACAAAAGGCCAGCATCGGTCATCTTGTGATAATATCTTTACCTGAATAAAATTTAAAAATCCTTCACTTTCCCACTTTTTCCAGAAAATACCTGCTCATCATTTGAGGGTCAGCTCACATGTCACCCTCTTTTCTGAGAGTGCTCCCTTATAGCTTTTATTTCTCTTTTATGGGAATTGCTTCTCTACATGTCTATGAGCAGGTTGAGATCATTCCTACAGTTTATTCAAAGTTTTGGATGTTATCATCTTTTTGTTAACATCATTAAAGCCCTGGATTGGAACAGCTTTTCTTGTACCTTATACAAGCCCTTGGTATAAATGTCATAACTTAGTAACTCTGTGACCTTGGGTAAAAACTTAAACTTCTACAGCTTCCATGCCTCTTTTTGGTTACAAAAACAATGTAACAAAATGCACTACAGCCTTGTAGGGTACACACAGGTAAATGTAAAGACATCAATTATTAAGTTCCTGGCACAATTAGGGTTTCTGAGATAAATACACACATGCAACAATACACTCATGAATCATACCACATATGTGGGTATACATGCATTTATTTGCATACATGTATATATGTGTGTATTCATATATGTGTTCATGCATGCTTTTACATATGACTATATATGGATGTATTCATGTGTGTGTGCTCATACATTTAAATATAACTGTGCACTTCATCACTGTGTGTCTCACCTCCAAGTGTCAGTGGATCCAGTGGATCCATAGAGTGGATCCATAGATCCATCCAGTGTATTAGCAGATAACTTCCTAAATAGGATGAGCACAGGTAAGAATATGTGGAACAATGAAGAATGGATCTGGGAAGCAGGGCAGGAACTTAACTTCTGTAAGGAAGCAGGAAGCCTTCTCCAAGCCCAGAACTGTGGGCAGGAGCATGAACAGGTTCCCACAATAGAAATAGTGGAGAATGGGAACAGGGAAGTGAAAGAAAATCAAGGCAAATTACAGAAGATGATGTTGGGGTTCTCTTAACAGCAAGACTTAGCTTTATGAGGACTCATGCACTTGGCAGATTTTTGTATGTCTCACAATGCACTGAAGCTTAAATGACCCTTCTTTCAAGAAGTCTCCCTAGGCTTCTCTCCTGTAGACCATGTTTTCCACCCACCTCTGAATGTCCCTAACATCTGTGCCCTCTACTGATAACAGAGACCAAATGGTCCTATGAAGAGTTTGTGTTTTGGGAGTGCAGGGGATATAGTCAATTTCCTGATGGGTCTAAATGGGTACTCAGTACTGGGAGTGTGGGTGTTGGTGGTGGTGGTGATGATGTCAATGACAACAAGCACGTAAGCAAAATCTTTCCCTGACTTCATATCTTCACCTCATCTGATAGCTCCCTCTCGCTTGACATCGACCTTCTTTGGTTCCAAGCACACTGGACATCCTGCTGTCTCAGGACTTTGTGTGGGCTGTACGTTTGCCTGGGACATCCTACATTCCCCACCTCTTTCAAGCATTTCTCAAAAGTGGATTTCTAATTAAGAGCTTCCCCAACCACCTCACAGATAGCAGCAGCCAACACTCCCCAACAGTACTGTGTCTTTACCTTTTTCCATAGCCTCAACGAACCTCCCCCACAAACACACCTCCACCTTCCAGTCCTGTTCTCCCTCTTTTCCTCTGAAATACTCTTGAAGACAAATACATTTGTATATGTGCCCACACCTGTATCACTAGGACCTGAAACAGTACCTGGCACATAGTCGGTACTCAATAGATATTTACTGAATGAATGAATTCAGATGGCGAGAAAGAGGTGTTATTATAAACAGCAACCCAATGGCAGAAAGCATATGTTTGTGTCTGTCTGAAGCTCACATGAGTTCTTCAAGAGAAAAACTACCTGAGATCTCTCTGGGGACGGGCTTGGAACCCCTTCCTCATGTGCAAGGCTCAGCTCCTTTCAGGAACCAGAGTCAGCCCATTTCTGGGGACAATATCCCAGACCAAGTGCCCCAGCATCAACTTACCATCACATACTTTGTAATACATTTCTTTTGAATCAGAAACAAGACACAGTAATGTATTTTATCAGTTCTAAACACGTGTTTTGCATTCAGAAGGAACAGCGTTTTCCTTTTTCCCAACAGTCATCTGCAGTGTTAAACTGCATATAATTAAATTAAAAGCATCCGTGAACTCTCTGGAATATAATGCTTTGAACAAACCTCGAATTATTGTAATTAAAGCTGTTGAGACCCCACAACAGAAGGGGTGGTCAACAAATAGTAGCAGTAAAGTGATTCTACTATTAGAGATGCTGCTCCTGGCAGGCAGCAGGCAAGCTTTCCATGAGAAAGGAGGCCTGGAAAAGAGGAGATACTATGAGGAAACAGGGTTGGAAAGGGGGTGGGTCAGGTGCAGGATCTGAAGGACTCACTCTCCTCCCCCCCCCTAATTTCCCTGTGACCTTGGTGGGCACTGAGGAAAGCAGCATGTTCTGAACACATAAATGATTCCCTATGGTCCCTGAGCCCCTTGCAAGTTCCAGATGTGACTGGCATATTCCACCTCCTTTGACCCTCATGACAGTCCTCAGAGATGTGCCCATTGCTGTCTCCATGTGTGGGTGAGGAGAACAGCAGGTGAGCGAGTTGCCCTTGGTCCTGTGACAAGTGGTCAGTAGAGCTATGTGTGGGCGTCCATGCTCTCTTCTTGGTCAGTGTATTGGACTCTCAGCCCACTCTGCTTCTGCGCCCTGACTGCACTCCCACTCCCTGCAGAGCCATCTGCTAATCATGCAATGCCTCTCAGACCCCCACCCCCACCCCCTATGTGCATCACACTGGTAATAAGAGGGGTCTTTGGCAGAGCTGGCAGGATGAAGACTAAATAAACAAATGAAGGAGACCTGACCCAGTACTTGGGCATATCCACCCTTGCCCTGGTGTCCCCAGGAGAGTGAGGAGCCTGCTGTTTCACACAGTTAGCCCAGCACAGGAGCTGGTTTTCCTGTGAGATAGGCAAGATTACCCTAAAACTGACTGTCAGAGGAGAAAAGAAACATGTTCAAAATTTCATAGAAACATAGGGAAAAGCTAATGTTCAAAACCAAAACAGACCGCCCTACAACAAGCATATTTCCCAAAATAGTGCAGGTGGTGGAGTTCCCAGGAAGGAGTCACAGCAGGCAGCCTAAAAGCAAAAGTTCTCCTTCCAAGTCGAAGGCTGAAGGTTCCAGGCTCCGAGGTGGTGGAGACAGGCAGTTAGAGACTGGCCTTAACAGTCTGGGGTCAGCCTGACCAAAGCAGCAAGGTGCGTGGCCATGGGCAGTCGCCAGAAGCTGCGGCCTTTTTGAAGCCTTTTATCTTAACCCCAGGTAGCTTGGCACACTATCTACAGAGAAGCACTTTCTGTACTTAAAAAGAGCCTGCCAGCTAATACCATTACTGAGCCCTTTGATGCACAGAACAGTCCACATCAGTCAATAAGTTTTTACTATCTGTGTCTTGAGAGGCTTGCAACCCTCAGCTGGAGATGAGGGTCAAAATTAGGGCTTGGAAACCACAGAGATACTGCAGATCTGATCTCAAGAATAGAGACCGCACCACACTGAAGTCCCAAAGGCACCTGCATCATAGATCCCTTCCATGTCCTTATTGATTCATCTATTATTATGTGTTTCTGTTGCTCTTGTTGTTTTAGGCACCCTGATTGTTTTGTCACACAGTGCTCTTAAATCCCATCTTTCCTGCCCAGATAATGCCTCTGCTGATCCCAACTTCAAAACAAAAGCAAGAAACATAAAAGAAAGCAGGTGTTTTCAGCTCACTTGAACATACTCTCACCTACATGTTGTGCAGATGTGTGAAGTCCTTTGGACCTGAAAATGCCCCTACACCACCAACATGAGCTTCTGAAAGTGTCCTAGTGCCTGGAGACCTGCTTTAGATGGCATTTCTCCATGGACAGACCCAGGCCTGGAACAAACTACTTTTCCTTCTGGACTCCATAAAGGACACTTCGTTAAAGCAGGTGACAATACACCCCTCCTGTTAGAGGTGATTGTTACCTCGATGATCTGTTCATTTAACTCTGTGTTATAAAATGTGACTCTTTCCCCCCAAGTTTTAAAGTCATTCCCTCCTATCTTTTCAGGAACTTTATACCATCATTGTTCTTTTCTCTCCCAAATATTTTCATCTCTGTGTCAAATGGATCCTTCCTCTAAGTAATTCTCTCCCAATGAGGCAGACGGGGGAAGGTAGAGAGGAAGAGGGACTTTATTGGCTCTATCTCTACCCCCAACTGCTTCTCTGTCTCCTTTTCAGCAGCCAGACTTCCTAAGAGCTATGTCTACAGTGTCTGTCACCATTTCTTTCCCTCCCAACTGGCTTCCACCACCATCCTGCCACCAACACAAATCCAGTGACATGAACACCTGCCTCCACTAGATCCAGTGAGAGACTTTCAGTCCTTATCTTCTCTCATCTTGTTAAAGCATTCTTTTGTCTCATCTTCCTCACATCTCACCTGCCTTTTCTCTTATCTCCGTAGCTACTCCTCTTTAGTATCTCTTTTAGGCTTATATGTTTATGGTAGCCAATGAGAGGCATGTTCTAACCATACTTCTTTTACATACACAAACACACACATATACACATATACAGGTCTCCCATTGTTTATCTAATATTTCATAGGGACACTCATCTCTCCTAGAATAATGCATTTGGAAATCTTCTATGTTACTGCTTTCTGCTCTTCTCACCCATTCCTTTTTTCCCCAGGGAAGTTTTAAACATGATGGAAGTTCCAAATATTGTAAATATCATAATGACACCCTAGTATGTATCTCATGCCTTAGCTCTTCTCTACACTTTCATCCAGCAAGGTGACTTACAGGAGTGCCATTCCCCCAAAGTGGGGCATTTCACCATTTCTGCAGACAATCTGTTGCCTTATGATTATTAGAAGATAAAGAAAGTGGGAATGCAGAGTGCAAATGTTACTCAAGAGGTGATACAGTTTTATGTAGCTTGCTTCTCCAACAAGGAACAACTTCCCCTACTCTGGCCCCACCTCGAGACTAATAGAAGAACTGCCCATATCTCTTTTTCACACACACACACACACACACACACACACACACACACACCTCACTGTTTACTTAGTATTCCATAGGAACATTAAATTGTTCCAGACCAAACTGAGGGTCATAGTTTCTAACCTGGGTCTTTATTGACATTCCAGTTTCAGTAAATCCAATAATATGAGATAAAACATTAGGAGTCATTCTTCACACCTCCCTCGCTTCTATATATCAATACATACCTAACTTTTGCATACTTCTTCAGCTATCTCTGATTTGATATAGAGCCCTCCTTCTCCTCAGCTGAGTGCTGGGAACAAAGACTGCTCGTTTGGAATATCATCAGTGCCTACTAAGTGATCTTCTTATCCCCTCTTTTTCATATTTTCTAGACACTACAGTTCATGAATTCCTTGGATGCATTACTCCTTAATTGGAGTTTAACATTTCCTTTAACTGTGGATGTAGGAAATATCTTGCAGTTGCATTAGCAGTAACTGAGACTTTACCACCCGTTATAGAAGGAAATATTATATGCTATTAGAGTTATTGCTGATAATTCTGAAACAGAATTTGATAATTCTGAAAGAATCATCACTATTTTAGAAGTATGGTAAGTAGTCAGCTTATAAATAATCCTCTGATTAAGGTATGGATGAGGAAGTACATATATACACACATACTTGGTTTCCCATTGCTTTTAAGATAAAGTTCAAAAATCTTTAAATGACCTAAAAGGCCTTGAATGGCCAAGTTCATCTCATCTTCTCTCTTGCCTGCTTCATACTTTTTATACCCAAAGTCTGTGACTAACCATGGATGGAGTTACAACTTTAAGTCCTTCTTCCTGGACCAACCACTTTTGACTTAAGTCTGGTGACCCTATGACCACCATTAATCTGACCTCAGGGTCATAGAGTGGTTAACTAATCCACTCCTGTATGGTATTATGGTATTGTCACTCACACCACCACAGAAAGGTGCCCTTCTCACACAGACCTCTCTCTTTCTCTGTCACACCGGAACTTTTTACTGAGGCTTCGGAGCCTTTGATTATAGGATTGTTGAGGAGATAATTAAAGTTGCCAAGAATAAGAGGAAACTTCCCCAGTGCTTTCCCCACGCTGTATATCTTCCTTACTGACAGGATCCTCTCATTACTTCTGCTGTTTGGCACACATTTGTTTGCTACCTAACTTGATAGAAGAAAAAGGACAGGCTTTGCCTAATGAGCTGCTGTACTATGGTCACTGCCCTTCTCCATCTCTGCTTGCTGCAGGTTACTCTTTCATTCAGCGTATGTGTGGTGTGAACAGACACAAAGGTTGTCTCTGGATAACATTTCATTAAAAGAGGAAAAAACTCTGAGCACCCTGTTCTCAGCTTAAAGTGAAAAAGGTTTTCTCTTTCAAACAACAGCAAAGAGTTGTCAGCAACTAAGTAATTCCTAATCACTGTTGGCAAACACAAGACTGTACCGAGATGCAGAGCAATGGCAGGGCTGCTCCTTGAGGGATGCCATCCTTAATAGATGGGATGATGGAGAATGAACTGAGATGTCTTAAAAGCAAGTCTCTATCAGTTAATCAAAAATCTGTCTGGATTTTTTTCTTAAACAGGCACCTTATATGTATCTTGAGAAAGCCATAAATTGTGCTAATCCACTCCCTTTATTGCTGTCCAGAAAGAATTATTTTTGTTAATGGCATGGTAAATCAGGAGACTTGTTAGTGAAACTGCTCAGAAAATGGGTCTTGAAAATGAAAGCTATAATATTTGTCAGATTTCCAAATTCCCTCTTGGGAACAAAGATGGTAACCGTAACATATTTGCTATATTCCATTACTTTAATACATTTATGTTGCTTGAGATATGGAAAGCTAAGGAAAGCATGCACATAAATCAAGAGTAAAAACATAAAACCAAATCCAAAGATAGATATTATGGCTGTAAATTCAGACCTGATTTCAGGACTAGTATTCTGATATTGGGGCCATCACTTACAAGCTTACAGAATCTGCTCAACCTCCTTTATGGCCCCCAAGTAAATTATTAATGAGTGCATGGTCTTCCAACCTCACTCTCTCCCCACAGGGATCTCCAAGTCAGATGAAGCACAGTGTCCTCCCCAGGAAGAAATGCACTAGCATGGCAGATCTCAATTGCTCTCCCTTCATTTATGGGGAACTCTTTCTAAAGGAAAATAACTCAAGAGGTGCTCCAACCCACTCTTGATCAGGGAAATGTACTTGAAAAAAAAATGTAATAATAATCTGGCAAATGTTTAGTTTGGTAATATCATGCATTGGTGATAGAGGAAACAGGTGTTTTCATATATGAGTGATTTGCTACAACCCATTTTATAGGAAAATTGCCATGATCTTAAAAAAATACACACATGTATAGACATACATACATATAAGTGTACTGTGCACATATATGTGATATACGGGCATACATATAAAATGCATATGCAAATTGCAATTATACACATGTGCATTTAATGTATTTGCTTTTCCACCTCTACCTAGAAAGACACTATAATATCTGTACACATTGAATGCCCATGATCAGATCATTTTTAATAGAGACAACCAGTTTTATTAGGGAAAACGTTAAATGAAGTAATTGATGATAGGCCCACACCATGAGTATCATAGAGCAATTAAAGTGAGTTAGGTATTTCCACATATGTTAACACAGAAAGATGGTGAAAGCATACAGCAGGGTGACAGCTAAGAATGAGGGGAGAGAGTGCAGCAGACGTCTCCTGTCTCGCCTGCTGTTTCCTTTAGCAGTGGATTTAATTAAATCCACCTTTTCTGTTCTCCAATCTGCTCTGGTAAATTCTTTCACCCCCACACCTCTGGTCTACATCCCTTCTTCCCTATAACATTTTGCTTTCCTCTCTTCATTATTCAGAATAAAGTTTCAGGAAATGGGATATTATTTTCCAAATCCCTCCCCCCAAAGAATTAATGAGGGGAGGGGCAGACTCCAGAAGTAGTAGAAGATTGTCTATGATTATTTAGCAATTTTTATTTGCTCTCTGGCTTAGATTCTTGGTTTATAAACTTAACTGCGTCATTCATGTCCCAGGTGAGTTTTTTGTTTCAATATTCTTATCCTCAAAATAGGGACAAAAGCTTGTATCAACCTGTACCTCACCTATTTGGTTTCTGTGGCTGAAAAATTATCTTGAGGTACTTATTCCTGATTAGGGCTCTCTGGAGTGGAGGCAAATCCAGAGGGGTCTGTGCCATCCAGGAAGGACTCAAAAAGAACAAGGCGAGAACTACCCAGCACTAAACTGCGAGAGCAAACAAAATAACTATGCCTACAACGTCACTGAGGAGCTGGGAACAGAGGTGCTGTCAATAAGAAGAGCTGGCACAGGGATGCTGTCAATAAGAACACTGCACACCCTCTTTGCTCAGAGGGAAGAGGTCTGCCGAATGGCAGCAAAGCCCCAAAAGAGGAGACCAGAAGACCTAACATCAGTTGATGGCTGTCCCCATGGAGGAGCTGCTCTATCAAAACATGCAGTTGGGAATCTTGTCCCCAAAGCCAAAGAACTGAAACATATGTGAAGGAGCAACAAAATGTTGCAGAAAACAATGGAGATGAATTCACCAAGAAATAAGAAGCAATCATAGCCAAAGGTACTCGAATCTGCCTACAAAGGCAAAAGCAGTACAGGAAAGATAAACAGCACACTCTACCAAGTCCCAAGAAATCACACCCTCACCAAGGATGAGGAAATAGATCCAGAAAAGAAAAGAAAAAAAAAAAAAAAGACTAAAGGGCTGAACATGGACAAACAACAAAAAGAAAGGAGGTGAAGTGACCAGAGGGGGGTGTGGTGTGGTGGGATAGTCCCATGGGGACCAGCAATTATACAATCATGTATTGTAAAAAATCCCAAAATAAAATTAAAAAAAACAAAAAAAAGCTTTCATCTAAAAAGCTTGTCACACAGTAGGTGGTCACCAGGAACTAGATGCTTTCCCCTTGTCACATTGCAACATCATTTTACAATAAACAAGTAAATGTATTCAGCATGCATACATAGTATCATGCTCCCAGGAATAGAGAAGAAAACTTCTTTCTGGTTTCTCTCATGTTCCTAATCATTGCATTTTCAAGCTATGTCCACAAGCTCTCTTTACCTCCCTTTCTTGTCAATCCCTCTCATTTTATCTATGGCTTATCTGCTGTGGGGATTCAGCTCTGATAGCATTACAGGAACACACAAGGCATTCAGTGACAATTTTTGACTAAGTGCCTCCACAAAATCAAATGATATTATATCTGTAATTCCCTAGGAAGTAGACAGAGCAATATCAAAGGCTGTTAGATCTTGCTTAACAGAAATACAGGGAGATGGTGATCCTAGAAAATGAGCTCCATTATTTCAAAGCAGAAGTAAATAATTTCACGCAGACAATAATTTAACAGTTTTTTTAAAAAAACAGGGGGAAAGAGAATGCAGGAGTGTCCAGAATCACCCCATCTCTTTTCATTTTGCAAATGATGAAACATATGCAAGAAGGTCACAGGGTTATCCAGGGTCACTGAGCTAATTAGCCGGAGACTAAATGAGAACCTGGGATTTCTGTCTCCTCTCCTTTCCAATTTACCCCTTGCCTAGAGCTCAGTAAGATGTACATTTAAGAGATACTGTAATTGGAGAATATTTTGCCTTCGACTAATAAGTTGACCCTGGATAATAAGCAATTCCCTTTGATTATCTTAGGGGAAAAAGAATGCACAGTTTGAAAATGACCCAAGATACAGTTGAGAATGACATCTTGAGTTGGAGGAAACCAAACAGAGTTTGTGAAAATTCCCAAGAGTTGTTACTAGGATCTAGTGGCATATATTCATCCTTCAGCAGTTACACTCTGAAATAAAATACTTCATCATGGGGAGATGAAATACAGAGGGATGTTACTTTCACACTTTGTAAGAAACAGGGAGCATGAGCATCTCTTCTCTATTTGTGTCATATAAAGACTAGCTTGAGAGTTATCTTTGAACCAACAAAAAGGAGTCTCCAAAATACAAGGCTAATTCTCCATCTCCAGAGATTCTTAGCACTGAAACCAAAACTTGGCATCATATTTACTTAGATGGTTTTTACCATGTATTTATTCCTTATAATTAAGGATAATTTTTTCTCACCCATTCATTCTTACCTGGGAATTCTGGGTCCTTGCCCTGACCTCAGTCTGCCCTTCCAGATATCAGACCTCTATCATTTATTCTGCCCAAACTGTTAAAGAATCTTCCATCCATGACCTTCAAATGCCTTGTTTTCTTTCCTTGCAAAAACACCTTATAATTACAGACTCTTCTATGTCTTTTGGGCAAAATCTGAAAGACGCCATTTGTTCAAAAGGATTAGTACAATTACAAGCAATTATAGCAGGTTACTTAAAACCCAATTGCTGCATTTTTATATTGCATTTGGAATACTGGTTGTATGGATAAATCTGGCAATGTCTGTTGTCAGTAAAAGCAATTTATCTTTTGTTAAAAAGAAAAAAATAAGCATGGCCCCAAATGTAAAAGCTTATACTTAGAGACTAGAAGTTATTTGTCATTTGGACTGAAAACTTTATTAGTCTTGCTCTCTCAAAGACAGCTACTTCTCCTACCACTACTGTCTTGCATTTCACCCTCAGAATGACTGTCATATCCTCATCTCATCAGTCCTCACTGGAATAGTATAGAGGATATTTTTCTTTGGAAATTTTACCTTATTACCTATATGCTGTGTTCCTCAGTTATAGCTTTGTCCTTCTTTACTAAATCAAAATGAAAACCTTTTGTCTCTATGGATCTAATATTTCATCACTGAAGAAACACAGCTATACTTCACCCATCATCATTTCAAGTGAGTGCTAAGACAAATATGCAGAAGTCTCCAGCAATCCCTGCCTCTGAGTGCTTAGGATTTGTCTCTGATCAAGGGGAAAAAAATCATTTATCGATGAAGATTCCAATCAACCAGCCTAGTTTGGGCAGAAATTGAGTGAGATTTAACCCCCTACTTTCTCTCTACTCATTAACCCATTTCCTATCACAATTTCCTGAGGAAAAAAATATATTGATATTAAAGGAAAGCAAGACAGAGACAGAAAGACAGACAAAGACCAAGTTCCAAACATTCAAATTTGTCATTGCAGTGAGAGTGCAAGACTTTGCATTTCAAATCCTAAATATTCAAAGAATCTGGGTATCCATTCGGACTTTAAATGGCAAATAAGTAAGGATTATTATCCAGGTGACTTCCATTAATGATCTATACAAAAATTCCCTGGATTGGAAGGAGAGTGAAGACAGCAGAACAGTAAAAGGACAGCAGTATGTCTTTTTTCTGAGCTGCATCTACAAGTACAGTTCAGTAAGGAAACAACAGAAAGGTCAGCAGCTGCCTTGAGAGCAGGAGAAGAATTAAACAAACAGAAACAGTCTTGCAACCTTGAACACACAAAGAGGAGGAAACCAAAAAACAGATGGGTACATTTATGTTTTAGTGGATGCCAGGTAATATTACATACCATATAATCTCACTGGAAGCCAACCTGGGTGGTAGGAGGGTACTGTGTAGACAAAGAATGGACTTAGGCTTTCCACCAACTGGTGAAAAAGGTGATTAAAAGAAATGTGCATACAACTGTCAAAGATGATGGTACTTCTATCTATGCCCCAGAATTTGTAAACAGGAGACTAATTCCTCTACACACCCCCTTGCTTCCAAATGCTGTAACACGGCACACCCACACCAGACTGAAAACACCACTTTTCAATAGAACTTGGACTCTCATGGGCCTTCCTCCAACAAAAGAGCCTTTAGAAGCCACCAGGCCATGAGAAAACTTCCAAATCAAACTCTCACGGTTAGTTCACAACTCGTGTTTTTTTACAAGTCTATTTGAATTTGGCTCTGATTCACGGGGCAACTTTCCCACCTGCCATCCACATATCTGGGCACCTCTTATTGTCTCCAACTATCTGTCACTGGCTCTGCTCCAACTCCACAGAGTCCCCCTGAACTACATTTTGGTGCCCTGACCAACATTCTCCTCTGTCATATTGTTAGATTTTAGCCTCATGCATCTGTTTCTACATGAACAGCTTTAACCCACCAGGCTACTCTGCCGAGTTAAGACAAGCCAAGAAAGAGATAAAGCAAGAGGATTTAATAATCAAATGACCAGAAAGGTCACAAAAACCATAAATTGATAGTCACTTTGTTCTTAAGGTCACCAATCTACTTTATGATCTAATTAATTCTCTTGGGTGACCCTGCTTTCCTCTAGGATTGCCCCAAGTGTTTGGATTACTGCAAGTGCTAGAACTATCATACTACCATCCCCAGAGAGGGAAGGGCATGTGGAAACAGCAGCAGGAAGCGAAGGCAGAGGATCTCCCCCAAAGAGAGTGAAATGAAATCCAAGTCCACACTCTCTTCAGGAATAACAAACTCTAGGGAATTTTAGTGAAGCTTTGGGCTTTATGTCAATGACTTTTCCTTTAATCATCTGGATAACTAATGAAAGATAAAGTGAGTACCATTCTTGGATATCTTCTGTGTAAATAACCATGAGCATTTAAGCTTGAAATGGAAAAGGAACCCAGGTAAGTACAGACACCAAGTTTGATGAACCAGTGTACATTCATTGATAAACTTAGCATACCTTTTCTAAAGTTTTTATATACCTTCCTATTTAGATGTTACTCTTTAAACCCTAACATACGGTGATAAGTCCTCAGGTTGCACTCTTTTCTTCACCACTGGAGACCTCCTCTAGACAATCATGTCCAGTGATATAGCTTTAGTACTTTCTATATATCCTGGAAGATGAAGCTCCAAACAAACATTATGCATCAACCACATGCTATGCCCTAGGCCATCATCCCCTTGTCCACATGCTGACTCAATGAGACATGCATCAAATCTACCAAATCTCAGTATGGGGAAACTGAGAGAGCAGAACCAGAGTCCAAGTTTATGATAATCAGATAAAATGACATCCAAATCCTTATATTTTTTCCCCTCTAAACCATGTCTAAAAGACTTAAATTGACTACAGGAAAATTTGAGTTATTCTCTAAATTTCCATTACAGAAAAAGCAATGAGTGTTTTATATTCTGTCTACATGTTGGCATTAAAAAAAAAAAGAGTGTGAGTTACTCAGGAATCCTACATGAACATTATGATTTCAACTTTGGGGTTTCAATCTTGGAAAAAGAAGACCTTGCTTCTTCCTAAATTCTAAAATGAAGAGGTTTAATAAGCAAGGAGGAGTAGGTGTGCCTTTTCCAGAAAACAAACTATAGTTGTCCAACAAGGATAAAGAATTATTTATCACTGAGACCAACTTAGATCTTTAAATTTGCAATCTTGATGGTGCTGTCCTGTCATCATGGAACACATCTCTGACAACAGTATTGCTATGTGACAAGGATGGGGTAGTCAAATGACAGTGGTTCAGACCTACCCAAAGTTGGTGGGAGAACTGACAGACCAAGCAAACAGAAAAGCAAACATGACCTTACCATAACCTCCACCTTTGGATGAAGTATTCATGCTGCCTGAACTCCAGGACTTCTGCTACCGCACAGCACACCAGAGGGGAAGCAACAAAAAGAAACCCAAGAACCTATTCCAGATAGTTCAGAGTTCCTGAACCTACATAAGGCCACACAAGGAGGGTATTTCAAAGTGAAGCGGTGACAGGGGTGGAGCACACATACCAGAAAGATGGGCATAGAGATCATGTGATTGGTGGGAAGACTTGGAAGTTGGTCCCTGGGAACTCTGAGCATACTTTCAGACTGAGGGCGAGGAGCTGAAAACGTAGCCTGAGCACTTCAGTAAAAGTTGGGATCCACTGCTTGCCAGGGCCATACATTTGGTAACCACATGGCTAGCTAGTCATAGCTCCTCTGTCCTCAGGTACTCTTTTTCATTCCACCCCTATCCTCAGATTGATTAAGGTAGAGTTGACAAAAATTATACGTATTTGGGTCATATACATGATGATTCATCGGCACATACATTGTAAAATGATTACCAAAATCAGGTGACTCACATAGTATGTTTTTTTAACATGTGCAGCAAAATCACCTAAAATGTATTCTCTTAGCAACTCCAAGTGTATGGCATAGTATTGGTAACTACAGTCACAGTGCACAATACAGCTTTTCATCTTACAACTGAAAGTCTGTACTATGTGACCAACATGCCCCTATTCCTTTCCTCACCACTAGCCCTTGGTAATCTGTTTCTATGACTTGGAATATATCAGTCCATATGCAGGTGGCAACTATATACTTGTCCTTCTGTGTCTGGCTCATTTCACCTAGTGTTCTCTATGTTGTCACAAATGTTAGAATTTCCTTTTTTCTTTTACAAATGCCTAGCATTTTTTTTTACCATAGCCCACTTATTAAGCATTTTTTAATTTATACTATATATATATATTTCACATCATTGTAATCTCTGGGGGTCACCCACTACTTCCCCTCCCTGATCACTCCCACTTGCCCCCCACCAGTTGTGTACTTTAGTTTCATTGTTAGCTTGTTTTGACTTTTCCTCTTGACCTTTTGTTTATTTTTTCTATGTTCCATATATTAGTGAAACCATTTGGCTTCTATCTTTTTTTTCTTACTTGTTTCTGCTAATATGATTTCTTCTAGGTACATGTTACCATAAATTCATCAAATTTATTATTTTTAATTGATGAGTAATATTCCATTGTGTATATATATATATACCACATCTTTTTTTACCCAATCTTCTGTTTTGGGACAAGGATTTCCTTTTTTATGACCAACACTCTGCTATATATTTAATCAAATGATTATAATCACATAGTCTTTACCCATCCAGATTCTCTGTCTCTGTGTGCACTTGCCTCCAATCTTCAGGGTATGAATCAGGGAGACAAAGGTGCAGTCCAAGATGATGGAGATAGGGGATAAATTAGAGCAAAAATTCCACCCCTACTATGGCCATGCTGCTACTGGGGAGAGCAGGAATTCTCTTCTTTATAAAAATAAAACAAGACAAACTTATCAGCCCCCAGTGTGATACCATTAGAGAAAATAGATCCAGTGACCTTCTCCACAGAGCCCTGTGCCCCTTGTCTTAAAATACATTTAAAAGAATATTTCCCTAGTGTTCCTCCTGCCACCAGCATTGGATAAAAGTATTTGGTAAAGTTGAAGAGCTGTTTACCAGCATCAACTCTGAGTTGTTTGCAATGCTTTCCAGAGATGTATGCTGGATAGAGACACTGCTACCCATCTGTATCCTTGTGCTGTCCGTTGGTCTCACAATACCTATACGTTCGACCGGGCACAATGGCACGTGCCTGTAAGTGGCAGCTTAGGAAGCCGCAGCGGGGACCAGGGTTCGTGGTTCAAGTCCCACTTGGGGCAATGTAGCGAGACCTAGTTCCAAAAAAATAGCTGGGTGTGGTGGCACGCGCTTGTAATCCCAGGTACCTGGGAAGCTGAGGCTTGGGATCTCTTGAGTCTGTGGTACCCCGGGCAACAAGAGCCTGCGTTTCCCTGGGCAAAATAGGGAGACTTAGTCTCACAACAACAACAACATCTACATGCTCTTTCTGTATCCACAGAACTACACTTGACCTGCCTCCTAGATGGAAGCACCACCAGATAATGACCTAGGAGCTGTCCCCAACAAATGAAAGGAAACTGGTTGACTGATCACCCCTCCCTGGTGTCCCTGCCTTGTGGATAGTGCAGCTCTCAGGTATTTTCACACAGACTCCCAAGGTCCTCTGAGGTTAAGCCCCACTCACCAACAACAGTAACATGTCCATCTGCACCTGATATTTTGAATCCCTTATTCCCTGGGCCACTTCCTACTACCTTACTAGAGTTTTCTGTCATTTCAGAAATGAATGATCCTTTAGTCAGAGGATGTGGGTAACAGAACCTAAACATGGGAGGTTGGTATAAAAATGGATAACAAACTTTTAAAGGTGTCTTCTTCCCTGTCCCATTCTATATCTATGTAGAGCCAAGAGGTCAAGAACTGTTAAAACATTTTGGATTAAAATAATTACTTGTGGAGCGGCCGGCACGCGGGCACCGCATGGGCCAAGAGCTCAGCTTGGCCCATGATCCCGTGACCCCGCCATGATGGCGGGACCATCACCCTCGTGCGCACTGACTTTGTCTACGTCTGGAGGGTGGGTAAGACTAGTCACTTGCACGCGAGGGCTGCATGGGCCAGTTTTGACCGGTCCTCGCCCCACCGCGTGGGGGGGGGTGTCCTCGCCGACCCCCACCCCCCACCCCCCACCCCCCGCCTGAGGCCTGCTGAGAAGCAGAGTGTGCAGTGGGGGGGGCAGGCTGGGGAGGTGATTCACCACAGACCCCTCTTGGTTTGTTTCCACTCTGAGCTGCCCACACCATCAACCAAAGAAACAGAAGAGGCAAGAAACACCAAGAAAGACTTTAAAAACAAATGCCCCAAAGTCAGGACTCAAAAACAGCAAGGCAAGTTCACAGAGCAATGAACTGTGAGAACAAATCTGAGATAGAGGTTTGCATACCAATCACCAGGGAGCTACGACCATAAACCTGGCACAGACATGCAGTCAACAAAGAACACCACACTTCCGTTGCCAAAGGACGGATGCCTACAGAATGGCAGTGGCAGCCGGGCACAGTGGTTTGTGCCTGTAAGCTTCAGTCTATGAAGCGGCTGGGGTTGGGGATCACGGATCAAGTCCCGCCTGGGGCACGTAGTGAGACCCAGTTCCAAAATACCTATCTATAGATAGATAGAGATAAAGCTGGGCATGGTGACACATGCCTGTAATCCCAGCTACCTGGGAAGCTGAGGCTGGGGATCACTTGAGTCCGTGGTACCCCAGGCAACATGAGCCTGGGGTTCCATGGACAAAAATAGCAAGACCTAGTCTGAAAAAAAAAAAAAAAAAAAAAGAATGGCAGTGGCCTAACAGCAAAGATCATAAAAAGAACACTTAGAGACCTACCATCAGCTGAAGACTGTCCCCATGAAGGAGTAGCTCTACCAAAATACAAGACTAGGAATTGGGTCCCTAAAACTAAAGACCTGAAAAATAATGGGATGAAGCAGAAAAATGAGGCAGAAAACAATAGAACAGCCACCAAAAAACAAGAAACATGGATATAAGCCAAAGGCACTAGGAATGGCCGATGAAGATATTAAAAAAAAAGAAAGACCAAAAAGACTTTAGGGCTAAACATGGACAAACAACAAAAAGAAAGGAGACAAAGAGACCAGAGGGAGCATGGTGGGGTGGGGTAATCCTATAGGGATCAACAACTATGCAATCATGTATTGTACAAGATCCAAAAATAAAAATATATACAATTAAAAAATTAAATTAAATTAAATAACAATTTGCACACTGAAAAAAAATTACTTGTAATCATTTTATATGAGGTATACGGAATAGTAGAAGAGATTAAATCAGCATTCCCAGTTCCAATTTCCTCAGGTTAACATGACTTTCCTAACACTTTCCTAATTAGTGATTCCAGAACAGTATGACTAACTTTTAGAATCAACCCCTTTTACTCAGTAGTTAAGTATTGTTGATTCAGTAGTCAATATACTAGCCTTGCTATTCCTTCAACCCTGGTTACCCATTGCGACTTCTCATCTATGTCCCAGGGCTAACTCTGATAGTTGTTAATTTGATAGGAACTCAAAGGGCAGAAAGGGTCCTGAGAACTTTGAAGATCTTGAAAATGTTTTTTCTTTTTCCCCAAAAGCATTTGAACCTAGGAGAACTAGTGTTTCCTGAGAAGTAGCACGTCAATTATTCATAAAAGTATTCATTAATTAACCAGTCATATTAATTGAAAACAGGCTTAAAGTGTGTTGGGATATGGGTTAGATCAAAGAACTCAGGTATAAACAAACACATATGCAACTCTCAAATATAGGTTGCCATCTTTTTAAGTTTCTGTAAGGGGGAGGGTATATCTGAGAGTTTGGGAAGAATAACTGGACACTTGTTATTTTTTGCAAAAGAGCCCAGCATTTCCTGGTTTCTAAACATCAGGAACTCTGGAGAGAACAAATATAATATGAAAATTTTAAACACTGTTATTTATATTTGCTCAGCAAGGGTGACAAACATGTGACTTTATACTATGATTTTTAGTTTCAAGACCTATCAATTTTTCCTTGTTTAATGACATAGAATGCATCAAACGGAGTCAAAAGGAAAAAATGAGAAGATGCTTGAAAGTCTTCATGCTCAATTTAAATAATTAAATACTGAATGCAAATGAGTAAAATAACCAAACTCAATCTGACTCTAGGTTTCTCATCTGAGACTCTCAAATCCCAGAACAAATTTTAATTACCACAGGATCAGCTTTCCTTTGAGTTTTAGATAAATCCTTTTCTGTTTCTTTTATATAATGAGGTGTGTAGCCACTGAATGGTATGGCCAAGATTAAACAGCAAGCAAATATATGGTAAATATGTCCCAGAATATGAATCTCTAGCAAGACTTATCTAGAAAAACATCTAGAGTCAATGGTTCTCAGTCTTTCTGGGCCATGAACCCTTTTGCTAATGTGACATTTGGAGGCTGATGGACTTCTCCAGCACATTCTTTGGTCTCTGTTCCATGGATCTCACTTAAGTTGAGAATTTGATAAATGTTTTGGGGGTCACTTAGGGATCTCTTGACTGAAGAGGATAGCTTTGGAAGTGAATATCCCTCATTTTGTTTTAAGTTGGCTATGAAATCCATTGAGGTAGGTCTTGACACAAGAACATCATAGCATTTTAAAAGAGAGCTACCCTATTGAATGAGAACCAACTTCCTCATTTGGTATTGAAGGATTTGGGCCATAACTTCAAATTTGGTTGACCCAAAATAAACAAATAAAAATCAAGCTTTATGCACACAAATGTTATCCCATTGACAAGATGGATGGATAAAAAAGCAACAGTAAATGGTCAGTCAAACAATCTCCCTATATTTAAATCCAATGACACCAACCACCTCTACTAAATCAAAACATAATTTCATCTGTGAGCAGTAGGCAAGTCCTCAGTAAACATCTGCTTAGAAAACAGGTATTTTTTGCTCATGACAGCCTATCATGACAACACAGCCATGTTGTGGTTCTTACTTAGGAGCCTATAAATTATCCAATTTGGACAGCTAGAAGCTTGATAGTGGTTGCCATAAAAGCAAGATCCATAACATCAGGAGACAGAGTCCTGTGTTGGAAATGAAAAGTCTACATTCTATTTGGAAAATCAAATTCAATAGCTTCCATATTTATTTGCTTTTTCCAAAAAAGCACAAAAATATTTTTTTCTATTTGAAAAATGTCTCTATTAATTATGGGAACATAATACCCCATAGTGCATCAGAGATTGAGCATGGGGAAACAAACCAAACCAACTTTATCTCAGAAGCCACTGATGTAAATAAAAGGGTCCAAATGAATTAATACTAAACAATGGTTTTCCATTTATTTCTCCTTTATTACAAGGTGGAATTAGTAATGTTGGAAAAAAAGACTAAAGTGATGTGTTTACCCTGATAGCATCCCCTTAATGAGAGCTGCTTCTAGAAGCTAATGAGCTTTCACAGCAAACTGCTGAGTATGTCTAGATATTAGGGTTAAAAGCCCATCTTATGGTAAATTACTCTAGACTCTAATTTGGCAAGAGTAAATGATTTGTGGTCCAAGTGGGGATTTGGTGCCAAGCTCCTAATTTGGGCTGTATACAATATTTCAAGACCAACTTTCATTAGTATCAATTTACAAATGAATTATGTGTAAGCAACAGAATCATACAACAAAAAATAACATGTATTAGACTTCTCTGTGATCACTTTATAGCTTTATTCACTCAGTGCTTTGTTAAAATGCTGAAGGAATTGATGGGGGAGATATTATGGACTAGTCATGTATCTCCATGCTCATCTATTGTTCTCTGAATAGAAGTGCCAAATCTGAATAGTAAAAGAGATGTGAAATTTAGTGGCAAAGAAAGTACTCTGGTGGCAGATTACTTCGATTGGAATCCATCTTTGCCAAGTTCTAAATAATTTGGCTTTCTGGGTAAATTATTTTACCTCTCTGGGCCTCAGTTTCTTCATCTACAAAATGAGAATCAAAATTAGGCTCAACTCCCAAGGTTATTATAAGTATTAAATAAGGTAATCTAAGTATGCAGCCTGTGCCCAGCACAGGGGGCAAATGTTCAATAAATATTAGCTCTGATATTATTGTTGCTTCTAATAATGAAGAAGAGGAAAAGGATGAGAAAGGAGGAAGGGATTATTAAAGAGGGTGAAAAGTGATAATTCCTTAGTTTGTTGCCATTGGACTGATGCTTTCAAGTATATAGATTTGGAGAACGTTACAACAAAATAAATGAACAGTAGAAATTACTGTGTGAAAAGCTCAACCCTTCTGTAGTTTACAACTATAGTACATAGACATGGGAGTCAACATCTCAAACCAAACCAATGTGCTTTAACATGCTAAGATGGAAACTACCAGCCTCAGACCTAAGAAAGGAAAGGCTTTGGTCTTCAGAGGTGGCCAGAACAAAAGAGTTGTTTCAGGCACTCAGTCAACCAGTGTCCTTGCTCATTTAATCATATCACCTTTATAAATATTATTTAAAATTACCCCAAAAGGAAGCTCAACAACCACTGTGTAACCCAAAAAGACAGGTTGGATTAGCTGGCTCTTTGCCTAGAGACCAATTGTCTTCCTCCCAGAGTAAACTGCAGCTAAAGTGAATGCAAACAAAATGCATCTACATCTTTAAATACCCAGCCGTGTCTCAGTTGCTAGACATACAACCCTTAGACTCTTGCCAGTCTTGGAATTCTGTCCCCAGTCTACATCCTCTGCTTCCTCCAAATCTCATACAGGAGCACAATCAGGGAATTGGGGAGAGAAAGGAGAGCTAATTTGGGGGTGTATTTCTCTACCCACACTTTTGTGTACAGCTCCTGCATTAATCTCTCTCCCAGTAACCCTCCTGGAACAGCTACAGTCTGCCTGCTGGAACTCAACATCGTGCTAATGGAGGAAAGACCCACTCTGGCTGGGATGGGACATGTGTTTCCCACAGCACAGTACAGCACAGCCCAGGTCCCAAGCCCACTGTTGACCTCCAGTCTCAAGTCAGTCTGCAGTGCTTATTTACAGTAACTAGGCCCTTTCCACCCCCTGTGAACATTTGTGTTTATAAGCCCTGTCCTAGAGTTAGGAAAGTGACTTCTAAAATTGGTGCTGAGTAATTCAGATATTACCCAGCCCACATTAGAAAAGTTGACCTGCATTTATGGCTCACCTGTCATCATCCCTTCAGCCTCACATGTCAATTGCCTTTGAAATGATGGTTGGGGAGTAATAGCCTGAAATATAATCACCTCATCACATTTCAAGAAACCCTGTATGAAAAACAGAGCTACGAATTTAAGAAACAGTCTGGGGAAAAATCAGAAAGGCTTTCATCTGGTGCATGAATATTTTAAGCAGTGTGGAAAGAACTCTGAAATGAGACAGACCTGGGTTCTAATATTAACCAACCAGTGGGACAAGTCCTACCAAAATACTTAATCACTTTGATGCTCTTGTTTACCAGATTTATGAAATGGAGACAGTAACACCCACTCTTGTGGGGCTATTAGTCACAAGAGATAAAATGGCCTTACAAAAGTAAGGGCCAGTTTCTTTTCTTTCATGGTCCCAGTTTGAACCAACTCTACCTTTGCTTTTACTCATAATTTAGTCATAAGACAAAGCTTTCTCAACTCACAGTTACTCTAGGAAGCTAATTCCTGGTTATGTTAGAAGACTCAATCACATCTTAAATCTGGACTCAAGGTAGACCGTGGAGAGAATTGACCACTGAAAGCTCATGGGTTTTGCTCTCCATATAGCCAGCACACACCAGCACTAAGGGCACTCTGTAAATGTCTTATGTTCTCTTTCCCCTTTGTTAGGCTTTAGACCTAAAGATATCTTACCACAGGGCAAAAAGGGCATGTACTCACACACAATCCTATAGGTTAGTCATTGGTTCCACTGAGGTTAAAACAGGCATAGACCCTGCATTTCCTTTTGTTGTTGTTTGTTTTTTAAATAGCATTTTATGTTCTTTCTTCTTTTTTATTTTATTTTTTTTTGACAATCACTAGCATTTAATCATAGACTCCTAAAACAGCTGTTATCTAGATTTCCAAATTCTCCAAATTCAACATTTCCTTTAGCTAATAGGTGTCTCTCTGTCCACCTATCCACAATAGTTTTTTTTTAACTTTATACATAGACTCATTATGCATAGATTTTGGATGTATCTTAGCACTTAATATTATGTTACTAAAATATTGTGTGTCACTCTAGCTCATTTGTTCAATAATACTTGTGTCTATATTTCACATTAGGTATCTGTTTCTCTGGTGAGGATGATTTGTATTATTGTATGTTCTTATTTTTTTTAATAAAGATTGCATCTTTATCGCAAAAGAATTGAGTTAAGGATTTTGTTTTGTTTTGTTTTTTTGCTGCTTTTATAGCTTTATTTTTTTGATTTTGAGAAATTGTGTTTTTATATCTTTTTTCCTTTGAGTCTATATTTTCTTTTTTTAAAATTCATTTTATTGACTTGTCACAATTGTGCATTAATTGATCCCTCCTCCTCTCTCCATATCCCCCCTCCGTATCCCCTCTCCAGTCACTCTATCTCCCATTTTTCTGCAATTTGTTGGTTGGTTAAGTTGATGTTCAGTTGTTGGTTGTTTGGCCCATTGTTCTCTTCCGATATCTGGTAAATGTGTGTGTTTTTTATTTATTTTATTTTTTTTACCCCGGGGCTTTCCCACTTCACTAACATTTGTTAACTATCCTGATCTTTTGTGCTCTTCACCTCCCCCACCTTCTTCCCCCTCCTCCTCTCTCGCTCAATGGTTCAGTCCCATTGGTTGTTTTCATTTTTTCTTATTTGTTTGTTTATTTGTTTGTTTTCCCCTATATCCATCATATAAGTGAGACCATCCTGTACTTCTCTTTTTCTTTTTGACTTATTTCTGCTAATATGAGTCTTTCTAGTTCCATCCAGGTTGCTGAAAATGACATGTGTTTGTCCTCCTTGATGGATGCGTAGTATTCCACTGTGTATATGTACCACATTTTTTTTAGCCAATCATCTGTTTTGGGGCTTTTGGTTTGTTTCCAATTCTTTGCAACTGTAAACAGGGCTGCAATGAACATGCGCTTACAGGTGTCCTTTTGAATTAATGTTTTCATGTCCTCTGGGTAGATTCCCAGTAGTGGGATTGCTGGGTCGAATGGTAAGTCCACTTTCAATTGTTTGAGGGTCCTCCACACAATCTTTTATAGTGGCTGGACCAGTTTGCACTCCTACCAGCAGTGTAAGAGAGTTCCTTTTTCTCCACATCCGCGTCAACATTTGTTGTTGTCTGTTTTATTTATATGGGCCATTCTTACTGGTATAATATGGTAAGACCCTGCATTTCTAATCAGTGAACTTGGGCTCTCAGATCAGAAGCTAAAACTGTGAGATTAGAAAACTAAAGCCAAAGAATTCATCCCCAGCAGGCTTGAAGAGTCTCTGTTGAAAGGATGTGTGAATCCTTTGGAGATGAGTATGCAAGCCTAACACCAGCAGAGTATTCTAAGGAAAGAGCAGGAAGGTGCGACTTCTTTACCTGAGACCAGCACTTATTTACCCTAAGAAAGGTGTAGAGACCGCTAACACTGGAGAAATCAGAGAAATGGTTTTCTAGAGGATTCCACAGCCATGTTTTAGTCTCGATTCTTAAAAACAAATTGCTTTTCTGCCCGTTCAGGAAGCAAGAGGGAGTTTATATGTTCTATGAAGGAAGAATTCAGGCAGAAGAATCAACCTCAAAGGAACTGAAGTAGGAAAAATTGGTTTAAATTATTCTAC
>PVHY01004266.1:0-25098 GCA_004024945.1 Uropsilus gracilis
AAAAAAAAAGATGCCAATGTTTTCCTCTCCTAATGGAGAGCCTTGCTATTCCTAAGTCATAGGTGACATAGATCAAACTATGTCCACCGATATTAGGACACAAAGCTCCTTGAGTCAAGAGGAGGCTGAGGAGGAGAAAATAACACCCCATATTTAAATGCATGACAATATAATATGTAGAAAAAGAGATTAGAGCTGGCGGACAAAATATTAAACTGCCTGCCAGGTTTCAGATCTGTAAAATTGTAAATACCCTCTCTGTATGTAATTTGTTAAACAATGTCTGAGGGTCTGTTATTTACTTAACAAACATGTTGTTGAATTGTTTGATTCCTTTACATATTTTAGAAATTAACCCCTTGTTGGACATGTAATATGGAAAGATCTTTCTCCAGTCTGTAGGTTGCCTTTTTATTTTAGTGAAGGTTTCTTTCATAAATACAAATGCTTTCAGTTTGACAGTCTCAAATGTCTATTTCTGCTTTTGTTTCCAGCCGTTGGAGTTGACTCCCATACAATTGATGTTCAGGAAAGTATCATCTTTGTTTTATATGTTTTATTGTATAACTTCATGTCATATCCAAATATTTAATCCATTTTTACTTATTTTTGTGTATTTAATTAGTGATCTATTTCCTTGATCTGTGTCTCCATTATTTTTCCAGTATGATTGTGTTTTGATTACTAGTACTTTGTAGTGTAGATTGAAGTCAGGGAGAGTAAACACCTCCATTTTTCTTTTCTTTCAGGATTTCTTTGGCTAGTTAGAATCCTTGTAGTTCAATACAAATTTTAAAATCATGTGTTGTATTTCCTTTAAAGAATATTATTAGGATTTTTATAGGTAGTACACTGAATGTGTAAGTTGCTTTAGCTAACTTGCAGATATGGTCATTTTAAAGATGTGGCCTGAATGCAGGGTATCTTTACAGTTCTTTAGTTCTTGTTTTATTTTATTCTATAGTAGCCTATAGATTTTAGTATATAGGTCCTTCATTTCCATATTATGTTTATTCCAGGTGCACTTGTAAAAGGTGTTATCTTCTTAATTTCTCTTTTCTTTTGTTCATTGTTTGCATATGGAAACACCAAAGACTTTTATGTGCTAATAATGTATTTTGACACTTCACTGTATTCATTTATTATTTTTAGTAGTTTTTTTGGTAGAGTACTTTAAATTTTCTATGTATGTTATGTATGATGCTATCAATAAATGATAGCTTCAATTCTTTTCCAATTTGTAGTCCCTTTATGTCTTTTTCTTGCTTAATGTTCTAGACATTCCTCTAAGGAAGATTTACAGATGTCCTACACATACAAAAAAAATATATACAGCATCACTTATTATAAGGGTATGCTTGTCAAAACTACAAAGAGGCATCACCTCACCCCCATGAGGATGACCAATATCAAAAACAATTTAAAACATCAAATATTGAGCAGTGGACAACAAAGGCTTGCTAATTCAGTGAGTGTAACCTTTGGTGGGAATGTAATTTGGTGCAGCCTCCATGGAAAATGGTAGAAAATTCCTCAAAGTTATAAAAATTGAAATATCATATGATCCAGCAGTGCTGCTTCTTGGTGATTACCCAATGAATATGAAAACACTGACTCAAAAGGATTTATGCCTATATTCATAGCAGCATTGTTCATGATAACCAAGTCATGAAACCAAGCTCAATGCCCATTGATAGAGAATTGGATAAAGAAATTATAGACTAGCTACTCAATTGAATGCTATACAGATGTTAAAAAAAGTTGAAATTAGTGCACTTTGGGGGAAAATGGAAGAATCTTAACGTTACAATGTGAAGCAAGTCAGAAAGTGAAAGACACTTACCAAATAACTACCCACAAACTGGCAAGCTGACAAATGAACTGGCAAAACATAGCAAAGACAATTCTGTGAAGAATATACTGGTTACCAGGGGAGAAAGGAAGGGCAAGGAGAGGAGAGAATATTGGGTGATAACTTGTGTGAAGTGTGAAGTACACATGTATGGAGGTATGAAATTATACCCCCGAAATTATATAGTGATGACACATCAATAAAATTTGAAAAGAAAGAAAATGAATTAAAATAAAACTTAGCACCTGAGAGTACCAACAGTGTTTCAAAGTGCTTCATAGGTAGCTTATTTCAGTGGTCCTAACATTTTTGTGGTATAGATAGTATCTCTGTTTTAAAGATGAAAAACAGACTCAGAGAAGCTACACAGTTTACACAGGGTCCCAAATTTAGCAAATGGCAATGGCAAGGTTGAGACTCCAAGCCCACAATCAGTCTCCAGAACATGTGTTCTAGCCACATGCCAACTTGCCAGTCACTGTACTATGCTCATGGCTTTGCAAGATCATATGTACCTGGATATTGCCTTCTTACCCTTTGTTGCAGAAAGTCTGTTTGCCTGGGTTTCAGGTTTGCTTCCGGGTAGATAATCAATATTCAGTTGTGGATTTGTTGTGTTTGTGGGAGGAGATGGGTACAGGTTCTTTGTATTCCCCTATCTGTTACCTGCACCCCCTGTTACTTGCTTCTTACCAGCATAATAGATTAAGCCCCTCTCCTTAGGAAGCACTCTATCTTATAAGGCAAATATTAATTCAATAACTACACAAAATAAATATACAATTATAAAATTTAATAAATATGAAGAAAATTTAGAAAGTTTGGTACATGTGTAAAATAAGAGTCTTGCACCAGGGTAAATTACAGAATGCTTCTTTAGGCTCATTTCTCTCTCATCAAACCCATTATCATACCCATTGCATGGAATCATTGTGGAATCTCTGAATACTCTACAACATAATGCAAAACAAGAAAATCTCTGTACTCTCATGCTTGTTATACCCCTATATTTTCAGCAGCAGGGAAGTGTGGGTCAGCCCTTTCTTGTGAATAGGAATTAATTTTTCCTTCAAAAAGAATGAAGTGGGAAACATATATCTGGGCAGAAGTGTATATCAATATTGGTGGCTGTGCAGTAAGCTGCCAATATCTCTCATCAGTATATGTCCTCATAAGTTCCTGCTGCCCCCTTGGGTGAGAAAAAGATGAAATCACAGCATATGGAAGAAAGTTAGTTTGAATTTTGATTAGTTTTCATTGGTACAGTTTTACACATTTTGATGGTGTAGTCCAGAAGAATTGTTAATTTTTTCTCTTATCTTTTAGCAGAGAAAGGAAAGATGTCTTTAATTAGAAGCTAGGCCTTGTGTGGGTAGGACAAAGTAGACTGTATGATCCAAATCTCTCTATCTCCCTTTCTCTGCCTCTCACTCTCTTTCTCTCTTCCTACTCCCACCCTTCCCTTTCTCTCTCAACGGTTCCATTTGTGTAGGATATTTTGGCCCCAGGCACACTAATATAATATATGTGAAATTTTTCAGTATGAGATCTCCTTTTTGGTATCGGATTCAACTTTTCTTTCTAGCATAAAGTGCTCAAGATTTCAGAGGATCACTTGTCTAAAGTATAATATCAACTCAACTGGAACGATACCAAGTTGTCAGACATCTCAGATCAGGACAGAAATTACACAAATATAACAAAACACCCAAACTGAGGCTCTCTGGCTAACCAGATCCCACCTGCCATGAATAACCATGAACTGCTTCTTATCATAATGTGCTTGACCAAACATCTCGAGATGGCAGTTAAGCTATTCCTGAGTCCCAGTATCACTTGTCTCAGTCTTGCACTCTGCACACATATGTAACTGTGTTTTCTCCACATCATGATGGTAGGGAAACTTTATAACGCAACTACGAAGTTCTTGACGACTACTTTGAACAGTCACAGTCATCCATTCCTGTACGATGTCTTTTGATGAGCTTCCCTCTCAGTCATAGTTCCTTAAGCTACAGGACTAATTTTCCTCTTGTTAGATACCTTCCCCAGAAATTTGGAATTTGCCAGGCACGGTGGCTCGTGCTTGTAAGCTTCAGCCTATGAAGCGGCCGGGGCTAGGGATGCGGTTCGAGTCCCGCCTGGAGCCCGTAGCGAGACCTAGTTCCAAAAAAATAGCTGGGCGTGGTGGTGCGCGCCTGTCATCCCAGCTACCTGGGAAGCTGAGGCTGGGGATTGCTTGAGTCTGTGGTACCCCGGGCAAAGAGAGCCTGCAGTTCCACAGGCAAAAATAGCAAGACCTAGTCTCAAAAAAAAGAAAAAGAAAAAGAAAAAGAAAAGAAAAAAATTTCATTTCTCCATGAGAATATAATTTATCTGAGAAACTGAGAGATACTGGGAATCATTTTCACTCTGCCTTGTACACCAAATAACATGTCCTTCCAGGAAGAAGAAATGAAAATACTCAAACATGAGAGCAGAATGAGTGCCCATAGTTTCCAGGATGCCTGAGGAATCCTGGCTCTCCTGCTCCCTGATGCCCAAAAGACTGCCTGCCCAGGAATCCAGGGATCATCCTGTATCCTTGTTTTGCATTGTCTTTTCTCTACTTTTCAACTGATTGCTTGGTTTCACTTACACAAACCTTAAGTGCTATTACCTGGGAATGAAGAGTTTTACCTCACATGGTGAATTAAATAATTCAAGGAGAATACTTACCAAACCCAGATACTCAGCAACTGACTTTATTATCAGCTGCAGCAGATTAGACGTTCACATGGATTACCTATTCTCACATTAAAATAACAAAGACATCAAGCCAGCAGAAGAAAAAAATGCAAAGAAGTTTCAGTTTAAGAAAAAGAAGCAGGCATTTCCTAGAAATAGCTCTGACCCAAACCCAGCCAGAGCAGATTCAACCGGAGGGATATAAACAGAAATCACACCCGGACTGCTATAATTAAACTAAACTAGATTTTAGAGGAAATTCTTCTTTGTGAAAAGCAAAGAATGTCTAGAATGATTCAGTCCTCCTAAGCACTTGGGAAAGCAATTATCAAATTTGTGGTTTGCAGGTTGAAATCTTTTTCAAAACAAATGGGTCAATGTAAAAATAAAATGTAAGAAATATTTTTGATGAATGCTGAAATAATATGATGCAGATGTCTTAGAGGTCCAACCACATCAGATGTTTCCCGTACATGAGTCTCCACCCAAAACGTCTTACACAATCAAGTCAGTAAAGCTTTTGTCATTATGTTTTTGTCTCAACACTCTTGTGTGTTAATGGTTCCTTTATCCATATTTTATCTTCCTACATTATGTCTGATTATACTAGTCATATCGAAGGATGTGAGTCCCTGATAACTTTAAGAGGATTAATATAGAGGAAATAGGCTTTATTAGTTTGGATTTGTTTTATTAGTATTCTACAGTTTGATTAGAATGAGAAAGTCGAGAGAGTGTTATTTGCCAAGCAGAGTAAAAATAATATAAAATGAAATAAACTGAGCCTCAATGTATTATTGATAGAACACGGAGTCATTTTGCATAGCATTATTGTAAGTACAAAGGTCCTTGTGTGAAACAATAAAGGAGAACAAAGACACTTTTTTTTTCCTGTCTGTTTTCAGTTTCTTTAAAGATACCTTTAGTTAAGTGAAGGGCATATTTTTCATTTAAAGGAATTTAGAGAGGAAAATACCAAAAGATACTAGACACTATATTGAAATATTTACCATTTGTTGATTTGAGACATAGAGTGAATGACAGATTTCAGCTTAATATTTGCAGAGGGAAAAAGAGAATTTTCCATGAGCATCTAGAATGTTATTTTACTTGGGTTTATACAGAAAATACATCTGAGAAAAATGAAAATTAATCTTGTGGAAGGGGAGAATTACTCTGATCATATAACCATATAATATCAAAAGATTTTAATTGACTAGTAACAAAGAAATAATGTTGTGTATAAATAGTATTTTCAATTTAACTTTTGCAAAATTCAGGTGGGCACTTTTCTAGAATGACTAAATGATAAAATGGGTGTGGTCTTGAAGAAGTCATTAAAGTATAAAAATATCTTAAGAGCATGTTTGCATATGTTTCTCTTCTACTCTCATCTTCTCCATAAATTTGGAGGTGTTCCCTGTAAAAGCCATTTTGAGTAAAGGCATATGATTACCTGAAATTGTTGGCAGACCAAAGAATAATAAGTGGAAAGAAAAGAAATTAATTGGAAGGTTTCACATTCCTTCTTTCTTCCTTCTTTTCTGTTTTTCTGTATTTCCTATCCCCCCCCCTTTTTTTTTCAGTTTAGAATTTGAGAGTTCTAACCTACAGAACAAGAAACCTATTCATTGTTTGAATAGAAGATGTAATAGTAGAGATAGTCAATCTACACAGAGACTATTCTGCTTGGTTAGTAAGAGAAGCTCTACCACACACAAAAACTATCTTAAGAACAGAGGAGAGAATGAAATCATACTGCTATTAACGTAGACTTTTTTGATAAAAGGAATTCAAATAATCTTTGTTTAATACTTTTTGAGATTTATCAATATTGATTGTTATTCATTGCAATACTGTAAAATTATCTCTTTTATGAACTTAGTGAAACTCATTGACCCATTCTCTTAATATGCTTTTGAATAATTTCAGATTTTTAATGCACCAATGATATGAGCATTCTTACCTATCTCCTTGTGCATATACTCAAGAGTTTCTCTAGTATATATTCCCAAAAGTAGAATTGCTGAAATGAAGGGAAAGCAGGACACCAAAAGGCAGTGACAATTTACATTCCAGAAATGTATGGAATTCCTATTCCTTCTCAAGTGTGCTGGCATTTGATATTATCTCATCTCTTAGTTTTTTTAGAAATTTAGTAAACAGGCTGTGTTTTTTTGTTTGTTTCTATTATCCCTATTATATATTTGCATATATGTGTGTATACATATATATATAATCTTTAATATACTTATTGGTCACTCACATTTTATCTTTTGAGGACTATACATTCCTAACTGTTCTTTTTCCATTGTACTTTTTCTCATTCATTTTAGGAATCCCCCATGTACTATGATTGATAATCATGTGTTACATGCACTGCAGATTATCTTTTCTGACCTGTCTGTGTTTTGATACATTAACAGAGTCTTTTATTTTTAAACTAAGGCCTTCAATTATCATCTTTTATTTTTTAAATCTTTATTCTGAGATAAAAAATTATTCTTTCCAAATACAAGTATTTGATTAACTGGAATGCATCTGTGCTGTGAGGTATGGATATGATCTTCATTATTTTAATCAGGAGTAGTCATTTGCCCCAGGATAATTTTGAGTAGTCTACCTTTCTCCTCATATCATTAAAGAGGCTCTATATGTATTATTGTATACTATAATCCTGTACAAAATCCATGTTTGCCTACTAAATCATAGTAGTGTAAATCAATGTTATATTGAAAATATAAAATCGTCAAAATTCTACTTGAATTTTAATTATAATTTGAAATCATATTGGTATGGTTTCATGATCATTGCAGATGCCTGTATGATATGCACTGACTCATTCAACATTTAATATTGTTTTCAGAGTAACTTAGCAATCTGTATTGCCTTCACCATCCAAATGAAGTATATAGGTTCACATATAGCTTTTGGCATCTTGTTTGAATTTCAAAAACCTCACAATTTGGAATTGACAGTGTCATGCCATTGAGACTCTACTCATATTCTTGAATAGCAACTTTTTTTTCGGTTTTCTTTTATGTTCTTTGTAATTATATAAGCTGGGGCTATTTGAACTATATAAAACAGAAAATCTAAAATAACAAACTTAAAGCAAAGTGTTTCTCTCTGACATAAATGATGTCTGAAAGTAGATTCTTCAAGAGCTAGTCTGGCAGATCCACATCACCAGGGACCAAGAGTCCTATTATCTTTCCACTCCACTATCCTGGGTAATAGTTTTGTCTTCAAAGTGACTTAGTCTTCCATAATGGCTCTTGCAACTCCCAACTGTCTCACCTATCTTTGTCAGAATGGAAGGAAACTAAGAAGACCTTGGTCTATATATCACCTCCTTCATGAGTGTTTCAGGAAGTACAACAAATGACTCATCATATATATTACTAGTCAAAAGATTCTCTTATGCCCCTACATAGGTACAAGAGAGACTGGAATATATCCCTTTTAAGTAACCATTGATGCTCCAAAAAAGTAGGTGGCTTTGTAATCAAGTTAAAAAGGCAGATGTTAATAGTTTCTGTGCATCATAATACTCTTATATACAATACATGTGACTTGTAGACTTAGTCCTAGGTACATTGTATTTTCCTGGATGTAATTTTATCCATCTTCATTTTCTAATTGAATATTGATATCTAGAAATATTTTCCCATATTTTTCATGTTAATCTTTCATCCAGCAAATTGGCGAACTCTTCTTTGTCCTAACAGTTTGCCAATGGTTTGTTTGTACTGATGTAATTGTTATGGATTGAATTGTGTCTGCTCTAAAACCTGTTCATTAAAGTTCTAATAAAATATCAAGTAACTCAGAATGTGACTGAGTTTAGTGATAGAGTCTTTAAAAGGGTAAGTAATAATGAGATCATTGTGATGAATCCTAATCCAATATAACTATGTCCAGATATGAAGAGATCACACAGAAAAAAGACTATCTGAGAACACTGGGAAAATACAGTCATCTAACAAGCCAGAAGAGAGGCCTCAGAAGAAATCAAGCCTGGGAACACCTTTATTGGGACTGTAAGAAAATTAATTTCTGTTTAAGTCACCTAGTTTGCAGAACTTTGTTATGGTAGCCCTGAAAATTAATACATAAGAAAATACACACCAAAAAAATCACATCTGGGAAATTTTTATCTCTGACCTTCCAATTCTATACCTTCTATTTTTGTTTCTAAGGTTCACGATGACTTCATTAAACAATCTGAAATTTCATCATTAACCATATTTGCTCCGTACTTTCACAGGTATAAAACTGCCTACATATAGTTCTTCAATCCAGTTTTCCAATAGTCTTTCCACTAGTGTGCTTTAAGTATCATGAAAATTTCTTTCAAATATATCTGAAGCAAAATTAATGATCAAGATATTAGCCATAAGATAGTAGTTAACATTATTTTTGTTTGAATTTTGTCTACAGTAATCATAAACTTTTTTTCCGTAATTGTTTAATTGCCAGCTTGATTAGTTTGATGTTAGTTCATTTGCGTTAAGAGTCAGAAATATCTATTAGGTTGGCCAATATTTTTATTATCTCAGATTTTCGGTAATCCAGTATCATCACTCATCAAAGTGTTCTGAGTTAAACTGGTTTGTTATGTATTAAGAAACTTTAAACAGATGAGTTTGCTTTCTTCCAAATATATCTTAATTCTTTCTGCAAGTTGGCTTTCATTTCAAATACTTATGTTTTACATGACCCCTTGCCAAAAGCATGGTGTGGTCCATAAGCCCTTTTTTTCTTTTTTTAAATTGTTGCTCTTTTGCATAGCAACTAATCTCTTGATTCTCATTTGGAATGTGATTTATCTCTCAAATACAACTGTATTGTGCTTTCCTATCTGAAAACAATGCAAAACTTCTACTGCCTCAGAGTTCATTTCATATTTATTGTTGTGCTGTTTCACGTTTGGTCACTGCAGGCTAATTGGTGAAGAAGTAAAAAGCACCAACACTGAGTTAAATGAGCTGATGAGTGAAAACCATACATTTACTTCCCTGCTATCTCTTTCATACTTGCAGATATCATGGAAGTCATAATCAAGAGGTACAGTAACAGATCTCTACAGAACTTACCATTATTGTGAGGAAACAAGTCAGTCACAGATGTAACTGATACAGCCCTGTGAGCAGGACTGACCTGTAAACAAACCCTCCTCTTCAGGGGGGCTTAACACAGTCCCTTTAGATTAAGAGACTACAGTCTAGAAGAGACTCCACAGGGAATGAATGTCATCACTTCTTTGTGTTCCATAGTTTGGTCACCTATTAATATTTCCATAAGAAGATCATTTTTAAAAGAATGAATTTATTAAATTCTAAGGTGAAATGGCAGATACAGACCCTATTTTTACTCCCCACTTGAATTTTATATTTATTATATATTCAAGAAAACATTTCACAAAAACATTTAAGTGCTGTGTCCGGAACATGTTACATTGTTGATATCACAGCACACAAAAAAGACATGGCATTGACTGTGCTTACAGAATGTATGCCTAGTCTTTAAAAGGATTACGGAGTCTCTACCAAACAAGATCCGCTAAAGCTGTGCTGTATATCTACTTGTGACTATCTAAATTTAGAAATGATTAAAATTCTAGTTCTTGTGCACTACAATTTTAAGTGCTCATGTGGCTGGTGGTCAACATATTGGACAACACAAGCATAGAACATTTCCACAAATATAAAGATTCCGTTGGGTAGAACATTCTCATTATCGCAGATTTCTATTGGAAAACCTCATGCTATGCTAACCATTGAGATGCAGAATTGGCCGAGTGAATGGGTTAGAAAGATCAGTACTAGAGACTTCTTCAAAAAGCTATTCAAAAATATGGAAGACATCAAGAGTAGAGGAAAAGACTGAGGAGATTCCTGAGGTAAAAGAGTCACTGATGTCTTCCTCAGTCATTGGATGAGATGCTTTTAATGTTGTTCTGCAGCAGATGAGGGAGCTCCAGGAAATTTCCAAAAAAAAGGATTTGGCCGGGAACATCTCCAACAGAGAAAAGTTCAATGATTGTGTGAAATCACTTGATGCTGACTTGGCCAAATTTCTGTGGTAATTTTGATCCTCACAAAATGTCAGTTATTTCACACACACACAAAAATATTTGTAATGCAAATTTCAGCTACTCTGAACAATTTGCCAGCATTTCCCATATTTTACCTTTGAATTTTGTCAAATTTCAAGATATTTTGTGATTATATCCAAAAGGAATTTTAGGGTTTTTTTCTATTTCTTTTTTAAAAATCAGAAACTCTGATGAACTTGTTTCTTTCATCCACTCTTCAAGACTACCAAGTCAGATCCCTTATCTCTCTTATCAAAGATTTGATCCAAATGTAATTATATATTAATAGAAATAAGAATGGTTCGTTTGTTTTCAAATTTGATAGCATTTGGAATGATGTGTCTGTTATTCAAAAGAATTAGATGTTTGAAAAGTAAAAATAAACTTTAGAATGAATGGTAGCGTCAAAATAAAAGTCCAAAGAAGACAACAAATCTCCCAAATTTGAAAACTATGAATTTTGATTTTGACAGATTTGATTGTTATAGGTAACAGATAATAAAAAACTGTTTTCAAAAAATATCTATCATATTAAGATATTTTAAGACATTTTATAAACATTAGAACTAAATTCCCTGTTCTATAACTACCTTGCCTCAATAGAAATTTTAAAAAACAAGTTTTTGCCTTAAAAGAGTAAATTAGGTCGTTCTATTGAATTTAAAAATAATTTTATCTTTCTTCTATCAAGAGTGCCCAAATCAGGGGAGAAAAAAACAGCAGCATGAACAAACATATTGCTCATTCTTTTGGCCATGATTAATCAATACCAGGAAGTATGAGATTTTAAAGCCAACTTATATCCATCTGAAAAGATGTGATCTTATACCTCAAAATCGTACAATTTTTTTTAAACTAACATTACACTAATTAAAAAGTAATACAATTTTTTTAAAAGTTAAATAGGATAACTTTTTAAAATAGCAAACTTAAAGATTTCCTTACCACTAGGAACATAAATAGGAATTGCCTGATCCCTCATTCTAGTAATTTTTCTCATTTACTGGACTGATGGGAATATTAAAACCAAAATATGATCAGTGTTCTATTTGGAAATGAAGACCTCATAACAGCAATTGGAGGCAAGGAATGATACAAAATTCAACCAAAATCTCAGTCACTTTCACTCTTCTATTGAAAATAGTGATGGGTGTGGTTTAAGGCAATGTAGACTAATAAAAATAGATAACTACATATAGTCATAGTTATTTATAGCAATATATACAGCCATAGTCATAATGAAAAAAAATATTCAAACTCACAGTAAGCATTTGTTGAAATTTCAAAGCAGAGTTTAAAGGAAACAGCTCATCCCCCATCAGTAGGGAATTTTCCCTGAGTCTCAACACTGCATTCATTCCCACAAGGTAGTTCCTTGAAAAGAAGTCATTTTGGCTTTGTTGATCTACATTCTTATTTGAATGCACTAGACAATCCATTAAAACAAAGCCATGTGAAGTAATGAATTTTGAATTATAGAATGTTGTTAGGAGAAACACTGTTTACTTTAGACACTTATTCTAAAGACTTCCACTATAATGAGTTAAACTAAAATATCTGTTAGATGTTCTTCCAAAACCTACTTTGTTTGTTGAGATGGTTGTCATTCACTAGTGACTATCCTCATTGTGTCGGAAAATGAATCCATCATCTGTCTTAGTAAATGATGAGATTCTGACTTATCACCTCCAGTTTTAGGTGTCTGGGTCCAGAAACTTTGAGTGGTGGGAGCAAGAGTACCAAATGTGTAAGAGGCCTGCACCGGAGGCAGTGAGGAACACCTGACTGTGAGTTTCTGAATAAATAAGCTGCTGGGTGAGTCTGTTCAACACATCATTATTTGAACAATTTGCAAGTAAACAATCCTATTTACCTGACCTAAACTTCTGTGATTTGAAAATCCATTCATTTCCACTCTTGACTATTTGTTAGATGAAATTTTGCTTTCCTGTGTTTAGTGCCAGTGTTCTTCTCAGACTCAAACCTACAAAATGAATAGAAAGAATTAAGGTGATTTATAATTAGATTAGTGAATTCTCAGCACATGCAGGCACACACAAATTCAAATGATTTTAATTGGGAAACTTTTTCTGTGATGGACCAGATTGTTAACTTTTTAGGTCCTGTTGGACATATAATGTTTGTCACAACTGCTCAACTCTGTCACAGAATAAAAACAAGCATTGTCAATAGACAAATGAGTAAACATGGTAGTTTTCAAATAAAACTTTATATATGAATAATGAAACACGAATTTCATACTATATTCATGTGCCATTAAATATCATCCTTCTTTGATTTTTTCAACCATTTATTAATGTAAATCCATTCTTAGTATTCATTCTCTGCAACAACAAAGCTGGATTTGGCCCACAGGCTAGAGTTTGCCCACCCCTGCTTTAAAGTTTTCCCTGAGCAATTTAAGGATTTTTCTTGAAATTTCTTTTTCCATATCATTAATTACTCTGGCAAATATTTTTAAGTAGGAAAAGAAGAACTTAATTATCCAAATTGCCTCCTGTGAGTAGAGAGATCAGGTTGAAGCATTTTACTGTAGTTTGGCATATCTAGGAGGATATAGACCCTGTCAGTGTGGCGGAAACTATCCTCACTAATCCTCTTTTTTCTTCCTGAGAACACACTTCCAAACCCCCTTTGTAGTTAGTTTTGAGCTGCTTGAGTTTTGGCCAATATAGTGTGGTCAGGAATTATGTAATTACTTCCATCTCCTGTGAGATCTCTGGCTTTTTCTCTCTTCACTTATCAACTAGTTGGATATAAAAGTGTAAGTCCTTGGAAGGTAACAGAGTCAACAGAGGAATAAATATTTAACAATGTAAATATTTAACATTGAGCAATCTCAGGAAGGACTGCCATTCCATGCCCAGTTGGGCTGTACCTTCATGTCATTAAGACAAAAAACCATAGTCATTACCATACCAGTGCCTAGCTTAGCCTGATTAATGAAATCTTCTTTGTCTGCTTAATACTGAGTAAAGTGTGTAGCACATAGTAGGCATTTGTTGATTGCTGTTTGCAGATAAATGAATGGAGTATAAATGATGCATAACCTGGAGCTCAAATGAGGAAGGACTGTATTTCAGGTTATGACAGAGACTGTCTTCTCTGAGGAGGTGAGTTTGAGCTGAGTCATGAAAAATAAATAACTGATCTAAGGCCAAGAAGAAGGACAAGAGCAAAGACCCTGATTCTGGATGAAACTGGTGTGGTTGAGGGTCAGACAATCTGTCAGCAGGGCTAGATCAACATGAGAGAAAGTACTGGTGGGAAAACATGTGATCAGAAAGTTCAGTTGGTCAGAAAGATCAGAAATTTAACTTATTAACAAAAGCCTTTACATCATAAGAAATGTGGATTTTTTTTTTCCTAAGTGCAGTAAGAAGCATTTGGTGTTTGTTTTATTTTGTTTTTACCTGTCTGTCACTCCAGGTAAAAGATATTTAAAAAAGACTAGAGCACTAGCTAAGCAATTGTTGGGAAAATTTAAATAGTCTAGACTGGAAGTGAAGGCATACATAGAGGAGGTAGAATGGCCTCGATTTCTTTGGGATGAAGAAAGTGCACACCAAGTAAGAGAATGGTACTGGTAAGCTGAAATGGAAACAACCAGAGGAGAAAGAGGTTCGTAACAGGGAAGTAATCATGCTCTTTGAAATTCCTGTTAACTAGCCAAAAATAGTTGTTGAATAAATAGACGGCTGAATATCAGTTTAGAGCTTAGAAAAATAGTCCACACCAGAGATGTAATTTTAACAGCCATTAAACATATTAATTATAACTAATGCCTTGGAACTTTATGAGATCATCTAGGAGAGAGTGGCTAGAGCAGTATTGAGCCATGGGGTATTATAACAATTAGAGATTAAATGAACTGATAAGAAGAAACAAATAAAAGAGTCTGAAAAGTCAGTACAGTAAACAGAAAATCAAGTGACTGTTGCTTTTTGCAAACAAGGAAAGAGAACTATTGAAGAAAGAAGGAACTGCCCTTTCATATGCTGCTTGAAAATTCAAGTAAAAGGTGGGCAGGAAACTTTAATATGATATCTCCACATGAAGATTGTGACTGTTAGCAAGAATCCCATGTGGATAGATGTTGAAAAAAACAACTAGGGGTCAGGAGAATGACTATATATAACTTCCAGAGAGGTTTCATTTGACAAGAGCCAAGCACTATGGTTGTAGAAGGAAGGGAACTTGGAGAAAAAGAATGTGAATTGAGGTTTGACACTGAAACATATTTGTTTGTTGATAGTCAGACCAGACCAAAAAGAAATTAATGCGCTGTTGATCAAGACATGAAAAAATGAACCAAGATACCTCCCTAACACCATGTACAAAAACTAACTCAAAATGGATAAAAGACTTGGATGTAAAACCTGAAACCACAGTATACATAGAGGAGAACCTGGGCAAAACCCTTCATGAGTTACAATTCAGAAATCCATTTCTGGGCACATCTATAGCAGGTAAAAAAAAAAATGAAAGAAAACATAAACAGCTGGGACTACTAAATTCAGAAATCTATTTGTGGACACATTGATAGCAGGTAAAAAAATGAAAGAAAACATAAACCGCTGGGACCACATGAAACTAATAGTTTCTGTACAGCAAAAGAGATAAACAGAGAAAACTAAAAGAAACCCAACTGAGTGGAAAAAATTTGTGCCCTCCATACAAGTGATAAGGGTCGATAACAAAAATACACAAAGAACTCACACAACTTAACAAAAACAAAGAAAAAGAACAAGTTAAAAAATGTGAAGAACTAAAAGGATACTTCTCCAAAGAGGAAACACAAATGGCCAACAGGCACATGAAAAAATCCTCAGCGTCATTAGCAATCATGGAAATGCAAATCAAAACCAAAATGAGATACCACCTCACATCAGTAAGAATGGCCCACATCCAAAAAAAAAAAGGGGGGGAGGGGGGCAACAGCAAGTGCTGGCAGGGATGTGCAGAGAAAGGAACACTCTTACACTGCTGGTGGGAATGTAAACTGGTCCAGCCAGTATAGAAAGCTGTGTGGAGGACCCTCAAATTAATGAAATGGAACTACCATTTGACCCAGCAATTGCTCTCTTGGGAATCTACCCAAAGGAGACCTCAATGTGGGTACAAAGGGACACCTGTGCCCGGATGTTTACCGCAGCACTATTTATAATTGCAAGGACTTGGAAGCAACTTAAATGTCCCAAAAAAGATGACTGGATGAAAAAGATGTGGTATATATACACAATGGAATATTACTCATCAATTAAAAACAACAAATTTGATGATTTTTATAACAACATGGATATACTTAGAAGAAATCATATTAGCAGAAACAAGTCAGAAAGAAAAACACAGAAACCAAATGGTCTCACTAATATATGGGACATAGGAAAAATAAACAAAAAGTCATGAGGAAAAATCAAAACAAGCTAACAATCAAACTGAAGTACACAACTGGGGAAGTGGGAGGCACGAGAGGGTGGAAACGGTAAGGGAGGGAAGGTGGTAGGTGAACACTGGGGATTGCAAAGATGTGAAATTTATTTATAAATAAATTAGTTAAAATAATATAAAAAGGAAAGAAAGATAAAAGAAAAAATAAACTAATGGTGTTGGAAAGAAAGGACATAATTGCTGGACCATTATTGTTGAGAGGAAAAGCAATCTAGCAAACAAATGCAGGGGTTGGCTTTAGCTCTCGCATAAAGCCTTAGAGAAACATCATTCAGAAGGGAAGACATGATGTGAAGTTGAACATATCAGAGGGTTGATTTAGGTAGGGCAACTGTGTTTGTATCTGTTGTGGCTAGTTATAAGAATGGGTGTTGAGAAGGGAAGGTGGGTAATGGATCATCCACTGAGGGAGTAAACATTTATAGGCTATATTACCTGGTAGTAACAATTATTAAAAAGTTTTCCTTGTTTGGTATCAAAATTCACTTTCAACTTACCATTATCCCACATTTGCATGCACACATATGTCTTCAAGTATGTCTAACAGAGATGATTACATTCTTCAGTGTGGACAGTAACTAGTAATTTTGTCCAAAAGTGGTTTAATTGCATGTTGGTTCACAACAATATAGGTTTTTCATATTTGCAGATGTTAATTTAATTAATCTATTTTGTGCTGAATTTATTAGGGGGAAGGGTTAGAGAAATTTATAGTCATATTTTTTTTGAACTTTTCTTAGCTATTTTATGACTTTTCACCACCACTATCCCTTACAGGCCCTTTCCCTTACTCTCTCACATCTTTAACCTCAGAACCCTCACTGTATTTGTTAATGTCTACCAGTTTTTTGTTTTACTTTTTCAAATTGTATGATATTTATCTTTGTCATTCTCAGTTACTTTATAACACATGATACCCTCTCACTCCCTTCATTTTGCTACAAATGGCTTCATTTCATCTTTGAGGAGAAACAGATTCAACCTTATTCTCTCCTCCAGTTGGAGCTCTATCTCTTCTATGTTAGGAACTTCCTACTAAGGTTACTAATCATCATTCTATAGCTTGCTCCTAGAGTTCCCCATTGTGTAAGTTGTGTCGTGTCCTGAATGTCAACTCTATGCAACACCCCTCATGCAGCAGAGTGCTATGTCTCCAAAGTCCCCTAAGTGAATATGAGTCCCTGAATCAACAACTATAGGGGGTTCCACATGACAGACACCTCTCCCTCTAGTGAATTATACTACCCTGGATCCACTGCACACCATTTGATTCAGTTTTCTTATGCTTTCTGCCAGACCAATCCGCTGATATGTACTGAGTTGTACATTTATATTTCAGAAATACTGAATATTTTCTGCTGCAATTTAGTTTGTAAGTATATGGAGGCAGTAAGCCTACTGTGTCATCCTGCCACCATCTTGCTGAACTCCCTGATTTTTAATTTTTTATTGAGTTTATCTTAATGATATTCTTTATTAGTTATTTAAACTTTTGCCCCTTTCATTAAAAACACTATATTTTAATTCATATTTTCATGGTAATTTATTTTAAATTATATTTCATGGTAATTTATTTTAAATTATACTTAACAGTGGTTTACAAAACTATCTATGTTTTAGGGGTAGATATTCACATCCCTGCAAATACATGTTATCACACCATATCCACCACAAAAGCACCAATAACCCTCCATCATATTCCATTGGGCCCCTTCCTCCCTGTGCTTTTCCACTAATAAGTCCCCCTTCAGTTATTGTATTCTGATTTCTAAGGGTTTTGTTTTATTTAGCTTTCTCTATTGCTTTGCTTCTTTACATTCTATATATGCATGGAGTCAAGAGGGAGGTATTTGTCTTTCTCCTTCTTCCTTATTTCACATAGCATAATTCCCTCTAGTTCCATCAATATTGTTTCAAATGGATTCATTTTTTATAGCTAAATAGTATTCCACTGTGATTATATTTATATATATATAATATATATATATATATATCTCATAGGCTCTTAATCCATTCTTCTGTTGTGAATTTAGGTTGTGCCCATAAGTTCTGAGCATAATTAACTCTTTAAGACCTTGACTCCAATACAAGTTTCCTCTATGGTTACACTACCTTTTTTATATATCTTCTTTTTAAAATTTTTTTGTTAAAAATTTGTGGAATCAAACTTGCATTGACAGATGCAAATCATTCTTCTGTCAATGTCTATGCCATTGGAATTTTTGGCTTTTTCAGCTTCAAGTCTAAGAAAATAAGCAACAAAAGGAAAATCCAGCAAGATCACTTTCATGTTGTTACCTGAGTCCTAAGATTCTTAGCTGGTCTGTCTTTGTTCTCTGATTTTCAGATGTATTATATATAACTTCATATAATTATGTGTAATGTCCAGTACTTTTTATATTCTTAAACGAGAGACATGAGGAAAGCTACTTGTTTCTAGAAGTGCAAGTACATGATTCTTTTTGTTAGAAGAGAATATAAAGTCCCAATATAAAGATCCCATTTTTGAGGATCTGCCTCCAACTTTCATATTAATTGGTAATTAACTAATCTCACATATAGTACTCAGAATACTGAGTTACTTAAGGGGAAATTCTAGTTACTTAATTCCACGTACATATGGCACCTACCACCACAGCTTGTCAAATAACACAGTATCATAAGCCCCCAACAGTCTATATTTTTAGCAATACCTGTTCAACCAAGATAATTTTTTCTAATAATGGAGAACATGTCAAGGGTCTCCTATTTAAAGACAATCTTCTGAGCTCTAAAACTATAGCTTTAACTTCCCACTTGACCTGTAGTGTAGTTTTCAAATTCAGTATTACCAGTTTTCAAATTCAGTTCATGGTCACTATCTTCCTTCTCAGAACATTAAACCTAGTACTATCTAACATTCCCTGGAAGAGAACAGGCATCATCACTTAGGCAGTTGAACAAAGCAGGAACGTGCAACTTCTTTGGCAACTCCTCTCTTAACTAGTAGTTGTATATCCATGGTATGTGATCAAACAACCAATTCTCCAAAAAAAGGAATGTTTGCATATATACTTAAATTTCTCATAGATTTTATTGACATAACATATGTATAGCACACAGTTTACAATAATGAAATGTACATTACTCTTTATTATAAGTTTCATGTAGGCAATTGATTCACACAGAATGCTTTCATTCTTTTTTGCTGAAATACTGGATTCATTGCCAACTTATGGTTGCAGCAAACATATGAGTGTATTTTTGATGTTTGTGTTGGTTCATGGTTTCCTTTACATTGAAGAATAGGACAGGAGTGAAACAACATATGTCAAATTTTTCTTCTTTTGTCAACGATGTGAGTGACTTCTTTGCTGAATCACATAATTGTTTTCACACACTAGAGAAATATTTCCTCAATTTTGCGTGATATTAACAATAAACCATCTGTAGACATGACACACTTTTAAAATTAATTTGTATTATTGACATATTCTCTTTCATTTTCTTAAAAAAATCAACAATAAAATAAATCAAGTCCTGATTTATTTAACTTGACAATTGCCAAAGAATAAGTATTCCCACTAAGACTGATTTTAAGCTAGTAATGTGACATAACTGTATATGGAGTTGGAAAGATTTGCGCAATAACATATTATCATGTAATATTTCCCACAGAAACGCAGTAGACACAAATAACCTTATGAGTATAGATAATAATAAAATGAAATAAAATAATTAAAGGTTAATTACTTTTGGATATTTATTAACTTGACTTCAATATAATTTATTTAATTATAAGCTTATATAATTTAATTTCCAATGATGTATGCTTAACACCAAGTAACAAAATTCCTGGAAATTTAACAAGTTTCAGCTTACTACTGTAAGCATACTCTGATGATTCTACCATAAAGCACTAAAACTGTTTAATTTTCTTCATTTCTAGTATCATTACTCCATCCTAAATTATCATTTCTTTTTTTTATAGTACAACCCCAAAATACCCTTTGTTTTTCTTCAATACTTCAATTTCCCCAACTTATTCTCTGAGTTTCAGCTGGAGTAGTTTTTTTTTTTTTTTTCTAAAATGCCAATGTTAGCCATGTTGTTAATGCAGTAATTTGTTAATTTATTCATCAAACGTTTGCTGAGTTGATATCCAAGACACTGTTCTGGTTCAGTAGTACAAATGTGAACAAAGAACTAAAATCCCTGCCTTTGTAGAGAACACATTATACTAGGGAGATATAGACAATATAAAAAACACAGTAAGTTAAGGCTACTGTACATCAGCAGTTATTGAATGCTTTAAAGAAAAATGCAAAACAAGGTGAAATTAGAGAAGGCAAGGAAGTTATAGTCCTAAGTGTGGTTTTGGGATATATCTAGTAGACAAGGGGAGATTTGAACAGGAAGTGAAGAAGATAAGCGAGGGTTTGTTTAGATTGAACTGGGGAAAGAAATGGACATTTGGCATAAGGATCTCAATGTAACTAGAGTACAGTGAGTAGTAGAAAGGTAGAAAAACTTAAATCGGAAAGTTGATATGAAAGTTGTTGTAGAGCAACGTAAAGACTCCAACTTGTATTCTGAAGTAGGAAACTGCTGGTGAGTTTTGCACAAAGTGTTGTCTTTTTCAGCAGTTCGTTCTTGTTTAAAACCTCCCAATGGTTTCCCTTGCTCTTAAAATAAAGGCTAGTGTTCAAGTGACTTACAAAGCCCCACATGATAGGAGCTTTGTGGTCTCTTGTCATCCTCAACTTCTGCTACACTCATCCTCTTTGTGCTCTCATTCTCTCAGATCTAATAAGGTGCTGCTTTCTACTTCAGACATAACACTCATCAGGCCCTCACAAATGCCTGAACTTCTCCTTCATTATAAGAAATAACTTATGTTAGCCTTGTGATTAGTTGTTTAATGTATATATCACCTACGTCCAACATAATCAGTATGCAACTCCCTGCTAAAAAGGAAGCTAAGATGGAGCTCAGATGTTGCCTCTTCTGTTCATTGACCTATCTCAAGGAATAAGACCAGTGTTTGGCACATAGTAGCAATTAGAACTTTTGTTGACTGAATGAATGAAGTCTTATGTATTGATATACTCCAAGGGTTTAATCCAGAGTCCATAATTTTTTTGTTGACTGAATAGGTAATCAAATGCATGAAAGGATGGAATGATGATTGAATGAGTGAATGGACAGAGAAGGAAAGAAAGAAGAAAGGCATATGTATTTCTATATTTCCAGTACTGAGTGAACCTTAAGCTGGCTTATGGCATCATTCTGAAATCAGATGAATAAATAGATGGATGACTGAGTAAACAAAAGTGAACGAATGAATGAATGAATGATCTTAAGTAAAGTCAGAAGAGTTTCCTATCTCTATGAAGAATCTCTCTTTTGTTCAAAGTTGGTCACTTGAGTGGCCCATAGTTCTCTACCTGGTTTCCTGCCATGGATATATTTTGAAGAACATTTTTATTAGCTTTGGAGCCACTTGCAAGGTACTCTTGAATTCTCTTTTGGCTTGCCTGCATTCTTGTTCACACCTGACCTGCCATAGTTTGCGGATCCCCCTAGTTTCCTTACTTGGGCCACATTTCCAAGTGCCCCTTTGATCTCTGGCACATACTTTTGCTGGGCTTCCAATAAGGTGTTTTTAAACAGTCTCCAGATTTCCTGTGGCTTATTGACTTTTTAAATTATTCCTTTCATTTGTTTTTCCTAACCAGTGCCTATACTTGTTCTTAGGTTCTCTTTATAAAACTGAGTAACCACATGATATATAAATTTTCTCTCCCAGCCCAGATTGGTCACAGTGTTGTGATCATTCAGAGATACTTTTTCTTCCAGGTCCTGTCCACAATTCAAAGCCAAGTCTAAAATATTTTCCCTTTTTAATAATTCTAAAAGCTTTTTTTTAATAAGAAGAGCTCTTATTTATTTTATTCAATAAACTTATATTTGTACCTTTTATCTATATGTGAATTGTGAATAAACATCTCTAAGGAAACAAAGAACATCCTTTATATGTACTGGAGAATGTGTGTGTGTGTGTGTGTACATGTGTACACTATATAATGAATAGATACTTTAAAGCTATTTCTAACTAGGAAAACTCTTATCATGATTCCTTGTCTCAAAGAAACCAAAATCTATCCAAATATAAATCATAAGATTTTTTATTCCCATCTACTATGATCAAACATCAGCTTGTTTCTTTTTCTCTCTGTCTTTCTTTGTTTTTTTTTTTTTTTTTTTTTTTTTTTTTTTTTTTTTTTTTTTTTTTTTTTTTTTTTTTTTTTTTTTTTTTTTTTTTTTTTTTTTTTTTTTTTTTTTTTTTTTTTGTGTGTGTGTGTGTGTGTGTGTTTGGGTTTTTTTTTGTCATATTTTTACCTCCAAAGCCTGTTTGGAGGTAGAACTCAACAACCAAGTGGAAATAAGACTCATTTAACATAATGAAAAACTGGCCTTCACTTTTTTTTTGACCAAACATTTCATCAGTCAGGATTTTTCCTACCAAAGATGTTTATTTTCAACCATTTCTTGCTTTATTTGGCAAAAAGGTACATTCTTTGCTGCATTTAATAGTCATGTGTATGCTACCCAAAGTAGAGATCACAGTTTTCATCTGTAGATTTTAACCAGACTAAAGTGAAGCAAAGAGCATGTTAGAAATTTGACCCTATGGTGTATAAATACTTCTTGCAAATATTTTAGCAGTCTGGCTGGTCTTCAAAACTTTTATATGGTAAAATACTTACATAGTCAATGTTTATTCAGATTATAGGTTGTGGTGTGAACGTAATAGATTGTGTTTTAAATGATGAAAAGTAAAAATGTACTTTTTTCCACTTGAAACTTTTGAGTTGGTCAAGTTATAATGAAGAAGCTTTACAGATTTGGTGATACGTTTTCCATCCATGATATTGACATATGCACATAATTACCTTTTTTTTCTTTTTGATACAATTTCATTATTTGTCATGTTGACTCTGGTGCACCAATAAAGTCAAAATATCATATTAGAATTCATGACAGTTTTCACATTGTATTTTCAATATGTGGAAATAATTGTCTGCTCTGAGATTAAATTACATTATTGTGTATCTTTTTCATGCCTAATAAATAATGATGGATGGCTTTTATTTTCATCACCACCTGCAACCATTTAGTCACCCCTTGATTGTTGAAGATAAAATAATAAAAGGCAAGGGTTATGTTGCAAGCAGAAGAATTTAGTCAAAACAGTTGTATGTCCCTTGTTTCCATTTGCATTATTTTAATCCCTTAAGAGCAATGGATGGTGGTCTGTAGAAGAGATCAACCTGGGGGAGACATGGTGAATAGTTTATATAAATAAAGGGAGATAGTGGGGAATTTTTTTCCTAATATAGCAATAATTATTTTTTGGTACATGATTCTTAATCTGAAAATTAGTTTTTTATTTTACTGTGCAAATCAGTAATGTGCAATTAGAATGCAAAGCAGAGGCATATCTTACTGTTTAGCTTTTTTAAATAGAAATGAAAACAGCTCGAAAATTGTAGCAAAGCTGAAAATGCATAGGTAATTTTGAAATTCAAAGACATAAAACCATGCATAATAAAAAGACCACTCTAAACTCATTACATGTTTTGAAATTGGCAATTGGGAGCTTTAATTTTAAAATTCAAGCTCACATGTTTGGGAATTTATTAACTATATTTTGAACGGTCAGTTGCATTGCCAGCATTTTGGTATGTTTTGTTTCCCTTTCTGTATACAATGCATTGCCTCATAGTTTAGTTTTATCTATGTCTAATCCATTCAAGTTTTTCCCCCAAAATGTCCAATGCTATACTTAAGCAAAATTGATTCATATTTTTGGTGAAACTTTTGAATTAAACTTATAATCAGTAAATGCTCTGAGTCTTCAGGGGAAAAGAATTGCCTCACAGTTTTATGACACTATTATATTTCATCTCTGAAGAATGTCAAGCTTTTTTATAAAATAAATATATGGTGTTTATAATGGAAACTAGTCATTTGATCATTTCAGTTACAACAGCGAGGTAAAAAAGCAAACTGTAGACAAAATCTTTTTGATATCTGGTTATGAGTCACAGGTTGACTCTTTATAGAACAGTTTCACATGTTTGGCTTTATTATCTTTAAATCAAAAGATGACAATCTTCTCAGGCATAACAGAGACTCAGACCAAAAATCCAAGGGTAATCCTATCAAATGTCAAGTTACTGCAGGGAAATGGCTTGAAAAATAGGCTAACAGTCCATTATTTGACGAACCCCAAGTGAACACTTAGGCTACAGAGTCTGCCTTTGCTGGGTGTTCTATTAATGCTCTTCCCAGTTGTTACAGAGCATCAATTTAAAAGGAGCAGAAGGCCTGTTCCCTTGTATATGGCTATTTTGCTATCTGACTACTCATCTCCCTCTCTAATTAAATGCCTTAAATAGATAATAATAAACATAATTTTATTTGTACTGTTACTCACTGCAGAAATTACATCTTTACATTTCTTGAGAATGGAAGAATAGTCTTGCATGTTTCCTTCACATTTGAGAGAGCTGTGCACAACTCCTAGACTTTTCTAGATTCTAGTCTGGGAAGAATTTTGTATGTGAGCTGTCTTTGGAACAGATCGATTTTGAATGAGTATAAATGTGTTCATCTTTTCTTGATCAAGATTTTACTCAACCTGTGATAACAGCCTAGAAGTATTATTTTTTAGTTAAAGTAGATTTGCAAAAATAAAACGGTTCAGAATTTATTTCTGGGATGTCTATCTGTGGGCCCAAAACTACATATTCCAAAGAAAGACTGAGCACTTGACCCATGGCCCATCTAATTGCAAACCTCTACCAGTCTTTTGCAACTATTGTTTTGTAGAAATTCTGATTCACCAAGGCTTTATCCAAATATACCTAACCCCAAACATCCTGGCATCACTGACCCGTAA
>PVHY01004266.1:25198-96201 GCA_004024945.1 Uropsilus gracilis
AAGAAAGAAAGAAAGAAAGAAAGAAAGAAAGAAAGAAAGAAAGAAAGAAAGAAAGAAAGAAAGAAAGAAAGAAAGAAAGAAAGAAAGAAAGAAAGAAAGAAAGAAAGAAAGAAAGAGGATTATGAATAACTGTACCATAAATATACAAAATGGAAATGTTAAACAAGTTTCATTAAAATAAATCATTCTTAGTGCCATAATCATTTTTTGTATTTTCACACTTTGTATCACTCTATAGGTTTGCTAGTTTTAATGTTTCCTATGTTTGTGCCAAATATATGGGACATTCAGAATACTAATTCCAAAACACCAAAATACCAAAAACTAATTCAAAAACACCAAAATTACCAACTTCCTGTTTGTATATTTGCGAAAAGGTGATATAAGAGCAAAATAAGTTGCATCCAAGCATGCAACTGAAATATTGGAACCCCCAATCTCCCCTGCTGTTTATAGTTAATAGTTCAATTATCTGGAATAATAGCAGTTACTTTGTATTTCACGGAAAGACACCTGGGGAAAAATATTTTTGACTAATAAAATTAGTCTTATGACAGCACAGGTCAACATCTGTGAATTTTTTGAGCATTTTTTACTTTAGAAAAAATTTATGCACATTTTATAATATCTATGCATCTTAACACTATGAATGTATTTTTTTTATAATGAGAGGAATCACTTTGTCTCAAACATAGGCAATGTTCAGAATATTATTGCCAGCAAAGTCATTTTGAATCAAGAATCTTCAAATAAGCTTACTAAGTGACCAGTAAATATTTGTCCAACTGGGTATTCTAAATGCTGAAATTTGTTAGTCTTTTTGGTTGAATTAATAAGGCTCAATGAAATTGCCTTCAGTTTTCTAACCTCCACCTTAAGTTATGTTAGTATATAATAGCCAGTCCGGGTTCCAGAAAAACAAGTAAAAGGGAAAAACAGATCCTTTTTTTTTAATTTGCATATATGTGCATATTTATATTTATATTACATTATTCCATTATTGTGTACCCTGGAGCTTTCCCACTTCACTAACATTTGTTAACCATCCTGATCTTTTGTGCTCTTCACCTCCCCCAACTTCTTCCTCCTCCTCCACTCTTGCTCCATGGTTCAGTCCCATTGGTTGTTTTCATTCTTTCTTTTTTTTCTTTTTATTTATTTATATATAAATTTCACAACATTGTAATCCCAGGGATTTACCCCCCAAACCTCCCCTAATTCCCTACCCCCCTTTCCCTCCTGCTCAAAGTTGTGCACTTCAGTTTGGTGCTTAGCTTGTTTTGACATTTCCTCAAATCTTTTGTTTATGTTTTTCACTATATCCTATATATTAGTGAAACCATTTGGTTTCTGTCTTTTTCTTTATGACTTGTTTCTGCTAATATGATTTCTTCTAAGTACATCCATGATGTTATAAAATCATCGAATTTGTCTTTTTTAATTGATGAGTAATATTCCATTGTGTGTATATACCACATCTTTTTCATCCAGTCATCTGTGTTGGGACATTTAGGTTGCTTCCATGACCTAGCAATTATAAGTTGTGCTGCAGTAAACATCCGAGCACAGGTGTCCCTTTGTATCCACATTGAGGTCTCTTTGGGGTAGATTCCCAAGAGAGCAATTGCTGGGGCAAATGGTAGTTTCATTTTCATTAACTTGAGGGTCCTCCACACAGTTTTCATTCTTTATTATTCATTTGTTTGTTTTTCCCCTATATCCATCATATAAGTGAGTCCATCCTGTACTTCTCTTTTTCTTTTTGACTTATTTCTGCTAATATGAGTCTTTCTAGTTCCATCCATGTTGCTGCGAATCACATGTGTTTGTCCTCCTTGATTGATGCATAGTATTCCATCATGTATATGTACCACATTTTTTTTAACCAATCATCTGAAAAACAGACCCTTTAGACTGGAAATGTGGGAGGAGAGTGAGACCTTATGAATTACATGACTACAAAAAATGTAGGCAGTTCTATTTTGGCAATAAATTTAGGCTTTTGGATTGAGGTGTTGCTGTTGTTTTGTTTGTTTGTTTGTTTTTAATACTCTCAATACACATATACAAGTCACCTACAAAAAGAAAGATTCCTACTCTTAGACTACTTGATCATTAATAGTTCTATTTTATCTTCATATTTTGGAACTAGAAATTTTGGAAATCCACAAGTCAAAGATGTGGCTAGAACCATAGTCACTCAAAGGTGAGCTCAGATCATGTTTAAATTCATGTGAGGAGAGGTGCATATCTGATGGATAGTCAAGGTGATTTCTTAGATCACTCTTCATCTTTTGGTGGAATGCCTACGTTTCTCAATTGTTTTCCAATATGTAATAGAAAACTCAAGAAAATCTTGCTCTTGCTTTACGAGTGATCATTTCTCAGATGAATCAGTCCACTAAATTTATCAAAATATTTCATTAAATAATGTTTAAATAAAAATATTTATTTGGAACATGTAAAACAAAAATGCAGAATTGAATAATGAAATTTATTACATCTTCTGTTGGTTCAGTGAATTTTTTTTTTTTAATAATAATAGGTACTCTGGTAACAGGCTCTCATCTGCCTATCTGGACCAAGGATAAGCTAATGTAGCTCCATTATAACATATTTCAAACTTTTCTTCAAGTTCAGGAATATATCTTTCAGAATCCGTCAGTACTTCAGAAGTATAGCTCGCCAAACCAATCAATCTAGTACAAAGTTTGTTTTTAGATTTCATGTTCCTTGTTACTGCTTTGCAAGCAGATGTCTTCAAAGATATAATATGGTGAAGAGATTATGTGATTTTTGGGTGTAGCAATTCTGCCAGTTATAATTAAAAGGGCCAACATCCAAGTTTTGTTTTCTTTATAAACACTGTGGAGTGTGTCAGTGGCCAATCTAAAATTACCCACAGAAGAGTGTGTGCTCTCTTCTTTAGCACAAGATAATGAAGATGGTGTGTGAAAATGCGCCATGGTTATAATAAGCTGATGGACTTGCGGTCCTACGCGCAAACTTGTCCAAATGTAATTATAAGAGTTTCGAGAGAATTGTTGCTTCCTAAACTGACTAGTCAAGTGACTCAAAAGTTAATATCACCAAATTAACAGCCTGACTTTGAAGGTCTACAATTGTACCCTAGAAAATAACTGCTTGGATTCATCCTTTCTTAGGAGGGGGAAGAAAACATCTTTTACAAGTATTTCAAATAAGACAACCTAGTTAGTATTCTCTCTCTCTCTCTCCCCCCACCTCTCTCTTGCTCTCTCTCTCCTCCACCATACCACCATATATGTTTAGCTATTACTTTGGAAAAGGTGAAGTATATCTAAAAATGAAAAACAACAAAGACCTGAGCCTCCAGCTCTATTTCTTATGCAGGAGAAAAAGAGAAGCCTATCTGAACCTGGTGATGTTTATGCACTGGGTAAGGTGTGATTGCCAGCTCTGCAGTCTGATTTACAAAGAGATCAGATAGGGACCCAGAGATGGACAAAGATCATCTCAGGAAGATTATTTAGTCATAAGCCTCTGTAGTGGTGGTTTTCATATACAGAGGGAAAAACCCAGTATAAAAAATTCAAGACATCAGTATTTAATTATCTTGGGGGATGGGAGGTGGTCTGAGACAGATAAACATAGGTGCTAGAAATCTGGGTCAAGAGAGAAGCAAAGGAAACCTTTCTCCTTGAAACATTGGGTATAATATTTCATGAACTGAGGTATCCTAATGCCTTCCCAATAATGACCGTCAGGGAGTCCAAATGCTTCTTACAAGAGTCCCTTTGGGTGGCTAGAATGAATGAGAATCAAAGGAAAGTTAGGTGTTAGCACCACTGATAACAAACATCTCACTCATATCAGCCTCATATTCACTGCTATTCCATTTGTCATGTCTTCCAAAATCTAAGGCAAAGCTCTCCTATCTCAAATTTATCAGATTGAATAATCTGTACTTGTAAACATGGCAAAAAGCTAAAACTAACCAAAGTTTACCAAAACTCACATTTGCAATATCTTTGCCAGGGCTGAACTTTTTTTTTCCCTACCTTCCCTCATCTCTTAGGTAAATGTATCTTGATAAGTGGCATTCACATTTTTATATTTATTCTTCATGTAAGGATTGGTACATGGTCATGTTCAATCCATTCCCCTACAATGGCATCTGAATGATCTTTTTTCAAAGGCAAATCTGATCAATTAGTTTCTGAATGTAGAGCTAAGAATTGATTTTCACCTGTTTGGAGTCCTTTGTTTCCATGTAGCCTCAGGATCCACCATCTAATGTGTGTCTTCTGGACTACAAGCTGAGGCAAAAATTAAATGTCTTCTATGCTCATTATGATATGCTCTGAATAGATTTCAATGTTTGGAAAAATAGTTATTCAAAAATATTTCTAATGTACAGAAATAAAATTCCAGATACATTTTGAAGAGGTGGTGATTATATATACATACATACATAGATGGTTTAGCTTTATATTTCTATATCATAACCACGGAGAATGTTCTGGTGGACCACGTAAGGAATATATTTGGAGATCACTGTATTATACTATTATTACTGATCAGGTTAAGTAACTCTAGCTGCTGTAATGAACAATCCCACATCTCATAGTTTGATATAACAGATGTTCCTTTTCACTGTTGGCAGCCAAATATATTGTGAGTGTGAGCTTGATGTGCTGCACAATCAACAGGAACCCAAGGTACTTCCTCTTTTTTCTTCTCATGCCATTAGGTCAAAGAGTCCTCCTAGGCAACCTTGGCATCCAACAAAGAAACAGAATGTTAAAGTCAGGGAATGAACACATCTTCTCTGTCCACATGCTACTGATCATAATAGAATGAGTTACATGATCTCACCACCCTGTAAGTCAGGTGGGAAAATTTGACCTTCTTCGTGCTACACATAGTTTTATTTCTACAACAGTTACAGGGAATAATTAAAAATTGCCAGAAGTTACTGAATATGGCAACCCCTATATTATCAGTGAGAAAAGAGAGAACCAAGGAATATACAAAAACAAAAAAAAATAAGAGAGCAACCCTAGAAATGTGGTGGTTGCTTTGAGGACAGCAAAGGGAGAGGAAGAGAGTGGGGTAAAGGGAGAGAGGTGCAATAGACCATGGTGAAAGATTTTGGGGACATTTGGTGATGGGTGTGGTATGGTAGCATATGTCTGGGGAGATGTGATTCTATATCTCTAAATCATACACAATATTGTAAACCAATGGTACTTCAATTTAAAACATAGTATGATTTTTTTTTTAAAGAAAAGAACAATACTCCTAACCAAATTCTCAGGTAAAGCAAGTGCCAACATTAAAGGGACTGATTTAATGCTATTGTGTCTGTCTAGGAATGTGCTACATGGTTTGGTAAATACAGTTTTCCTGCTGCAGAGACTTTCAAAACAAGTACATTTAGAAAATGAACTTTGAAGAATCAGCTGGAGGATATACAGACTTTCATATTCACTTTAAGATTTTTCATTTTCATATTGTACTGGTTAATGTGCCAAAATGAAAATAGCTTTCCACAAAATGGAAGTTATACTATAAAGTTGGAATTGGTATTATCTATTGCTGAATTTCAATGGAATCTCAAACAAAATGATGAAACTAAGGAAGCAAGACTCTCTCCTTGAATTCTCCCCTAAGATTCTGTCAGATCAGGAAAATGGGAGGTATGCAGGGTTGACTTTTTAATCAATAGGCACAAAAAGACCCTGGTAGATGAACCAATGAACGAGAGCAAGTAAAATAACTGACTGGCAGTATTGTAAAGAAAAATTTGGAGGTTTGACATTGAAGATTTTTTGAAGAATAATTTATTTAAGAGAAAATCAACCTGCTCTACAGAACTGCCAATTTTAGTGTTACTCTACCTAATGTATCTACATCTACCTCATTATTTGGGAACATTTTTCTCTTGAGTTTTTCCTCTGAGAAAACATGTAGCATGGACCTGCATTGCTCTTTGATTTACAAAGCATATGTTAAATTGAATTTTATATTAAGTATCATTGGCAGACTGATATGAAACACAAAGGTCATCTATGACATAATTTGCATCATTTGTATAAGCACAGCATATTTTGCCATCAAGAAGCTCTTCTCATCTTTGTTATTTAGTTCTTACTAATCAGAAATTTTTTTAATTCCTTATATTATCTGCTTTTATGCATTTTGGGTGGAAGGAGGAGCGTCATGGGTGTTAATCTTCTTGGTCAATATTCCCATCTTAGTCCCTCACTCTTTCAGTGTCTCACTTTTTAGACAGTGAAAAGTGATATCCTATTCTAATCTTGTATTTTATTGTCAATTGTAAGATGCACCATTTTTTAATCAGTAACAAAGAAAAAAATCTAGTGCTTAAACTATAATGTAATGCTTTCTTACCACCTAGAATTTTATTCATACTTACCAAAAGAACAGTTTTAGACTTAGACACATTTTTTATCATATTTCACACTTGTGCAAACATAAAAAGTAAAACATAAGTAAAATAAATTGGTTAAAGTGTTCCTAAAATTTCTGCATATTTATAGTCCAACTCTTCTGAATTCGTTTTTCACGAAGTTGTTGATGTTTGTGTTTTTCCATGTACTCTCATCTTCTGTGCCATCAAGAACATTAGCAGCCTTAAAAGAATGCTCCACTACTAAGACCTTCTTCCAAGTTGCTGATACTCTCATGCAGTGAGTTCTGATGAACAAACACAGATGATAATTCTGTCACAACTACTGCCTGGTCAAGAGTTATGTCAAGAGACTTTCACTTAAGCTATGAAAAAAAGTACATTTATCATTTTTAACACTATTTATTGTTTAAGGGACACTGAAAACATAACCCAACAGCTTATCTTGAATTCCTAATGCTATCTAGTGCTTTTAGAATATAAATTGCAATTAGCATTACATATCTTTACTCATTTAGTCTTTTATTTTACTGCAAGTTTTAACTGTAAAATACTCTCCTTTGGAGTACCCCTCCTTTTTGGTGTAAATTCTTCAAATAATAATTTCAATTATCAGCTTATTCAATGTATTTGTTGTAATTCACAAACTATTATCATAGAAACATTAAACCTTCCATGAACTACTTATAGGTAATGTATATTAAATTATTTGTTTCTATTTTTATGTCACTATTTTAAGTTCAAATTTTAAGTGAATCCTCTCTAGACTATCAAAAACAATGGCAAGTCATGTAACCAGTCCTTATATATCAAGGTATTATATTTCTAAAGACACAGCACACTTTAAGAAAAACACTTTCTTAAGTAGAATCATATTTTCTACTACCTTAGATTTTGCCTTTATTAATTTCTTATAGTTCTTAATCTTCTACCTTCTCCCCCCAGCAGTTCTTTGACTTTATCTAAAATGTACTTTATCTAAAACATTCCTGTTTTGGATAAAGTTATACCAAGTTTAGTTTAACTGTACGTGGGAGTGCTAAGTTTTTAAAATAAGCTCCCCACAAATATGTTTGTGAAGTCATAATCTATGTGTACTATGAATAATAAACCTGATGATTATCTGGTTTAGATTTGTTTTGCTTTGTGAACTGGCTTAAATTGCAGACATTTTGATTTCCCTGTATGAGTTCACACCCCTAATCATGTTCTACTAAATACCATAACTTTATCCTAACTACTTGTCCAATGAAACAAAGATTCCTTGTCAGTTCCATTATTTTTTTTGTTTTATTCTTATGTGTTCATTTTTTAAAATACACTTTCCATAGTAGTGACGGTGTGAGTCTTAGAAATTCAACTAGACAGATGTACTGACCACGGTTACCAAGGGAGCAGTCTCCTTGGTGATGGCCAACCGTCATCCAAGCAGTCCACATACTCATTTCTGCCCAATGACTTGTGCTTACATGTTGCAAAACTTGGGTAGTGGAAGCAGGTCTTTGCAAATTATCAACCCCCACCCACCCAATGCATAGGGATTCTCATGAAGCAGGCAAGTAACAGCAGGTGGTAAATTGTTTGTGATGTTCTTTGAAAAATTTTACAAGGGCCCCAGGCCCTTCACAATTCACCATGAAGGATTTCTGGTTTCTCTTTCAATTTCAACCCAAAATTTATTCTAATTATTTGAAAATGATTCAAAAGTATACTAGCCAATGCCTGAAGGTCAAAGCTGCAAGAGATCCAATAACAAGGAGTTTTCTGCAGAGTAAATATTTTCTAGTGGTTAAAAAGGGAAAGTATGAAGAATCAGGAATTTCTTAAGGAAGATTTTCAGTCAACTACTTTGAATCTCTGCCTATATTTCTACATGTTATGAATGAGAATATTAGTACTTCTTTGTAGAGTATTTGATCCTCTAATTAAAGTGATGATTGAGTTTGGCTGATAGTTTAATCTTAAGAAAGGTTTGGCAAAAATATTTAGTTAAATTCTTGAACCATGGAAAAATTAAAGTGGCATGCAAAACTACAATAGACTATTGTTTTCTCAAGATAGAAATATAGCATACACTATAGCATACACAGCACATAAGTATTTGCTCAAAGGGAGGCCTCCATGTTAAGGATCTTGTGTGTGCTAAGCTATTTTATCCTTACAGTAATTCTGGCAGCACTGTTGATATTTTCCCTTAACACATCAGAAATGGACTTTGAGAGAAAAAATTTGCTGAAATTCTGTGGCTAATAACTAATGTGAGAATTTGAACTCCAGGCTGATGACTGATTTCACACTGACTCCAGTAACATCTTCTTGGTATGTCAAGCTCTTCTTATGTCAAATTAGCACACATAGATTTGGGTTGTTTTTTCCCTATTCTCCTTCTGCATATATTAAAATGGTTGCAGCTATGTATAAAATCCAAGAATTTTATGTATCTGCTTAGAGTTTCAAACACATACAAAGAAGTACTTTCAATAAACTTCCAGAAGATTTTGTCTAATCACAAAATTTGGAAACAAGAAAATACCAATGGATATATAATGTCCCTAAAGATATTAGGAAATATATTATATTAGAAGTAGATCAGTCATGGTAAACTTAATCAAATCCCTCATCCATGACTTTCAGTTTCTGGCACCATAATTTCAGCATGATTTTTTTTCAAGGTTTTTCAGTTTTGAATGCTACATATTTAAATGTAGGGCATAAAAAATCCAAAATGCAAAAAAGAGTAGCCAATTTTCTAATAATAGAGTTGAGTCTGAATATATAAAAACAGATGAAATAGTAACTATCCTATCACATTCCAGGTGTCCTTCATAGAACTCATTGGGTCAATTAAATCATCTCTGTATGGAATGTTCCTTTTTTTCCCTTTTATAGAGGGTAAAATTGATTTACAACACTGCACATTTTTAGGGGAATAAGTTCACACTTCATCAGATGTATGTTAGCACACCACACTTTATCAAAACAATTGTAGTCCCTTACCCTAGTTTTAGGGCCCCATCCCCACTTTGTTCTCTCCCTTACCCTCCTTGCCCCCCTCTAGGAGCCTCGATTCTGCTTTTCTCTCTAGCCTGTCTCTGTCTAGTTTTGTTAGTTCCTTTCATTGTTTTTCCTCTATATTCCATGTATGACCAAAATTATCAGTATTTATGCTTCCCTTTCAGACTTATTTCATCTATTTCTGTCCCTTCCAGTTCCATCATTGCTGGTGCCAATAGCAAAAGTTAATCATTTTTTTTATATCTGAGTCATATCCCACTGTGTATATATACCACATCTTCTTAACTCACTGCTCTTTTAGTGTCCATTATGTTGTTTTCATAACTACATTATTATAAATAGTCCTAAATTAGGATAGCAGTACACAAATACTTTTGAATTAGTGGTAGAGTATTCTTTTTGTAGATACTTAGAATTGGAGTTGCTGGGTCATATGGTATATCTATTTTAATATTTTTTTCATACAAAAATAACTTCTTTATTTCTTTTTTTTAACATCAAATAATTTATTTTAATATAAATTTTACATCTTTGTAATTCCTGGGATTCATCCCCCCACCCTCCCTGATCATTCCCACCTACCCCCCCCCACCTGGAGTTGTGTACTTCAATTTGGTTGTTAGCTTTTTTTTGCTTGTTTGTTTGTTTTGTTTTTGACTTTTCTTCATAGCTTTTTTGTATTATTATTATTTTAATTTATACATATATATATTTCACATCAATCACTTCATTGAGGTCCCTGGGGGTCCCCCACCACCTCCCCTCCCTGGCCACTCCAGCTGGTCCCCTCCTGCAGTTGTGTACTTTCATTTGGTTGTCCATATATTAGTGAAACCATTTGGTATCTGTTTTTTTCCTTCTGACTTGTTTCTGCCAGTATGATTTCTTTTAGGTACATCCATGTTACCAGAAAATCATCAAATTTGCTATTTTTTATTGATGCGTAATATTCCATTGTGTATATATGCCACATCTTTTTCATCCAGTCCTCTTTTTTGGGGCATTTGGGTTGTTTCCAAGTTCTTGCAATTATAAATAGTGCTGCAATAAACATCCGAACACAGGTGTCCCTTTGTACCCACATTGAGATCTCCTTTGGGTAGATTCCCAGAATAGCGATTGCTGGGTCAAATGGTAGTTCCATTTTCATTAGTTTGAGGGTCCTCCACACTGCTTTCCATAGTGGTTGGACCAGTTTACAATCCCACCAGCAGTGTAAAAGTGTTCCTTTCTCTCCACATCCACACCAGCACTTGTCATTGTCTATTTTTTGGATGTGGGCCATTCTTATTGGTGTAAAATGGTATCTCATTGTGGTTTTGATTTGCATTTCCCTTACTGCTAATGATGTTGAACATTTTTTCATGTGCCTAATGGCCATTTGGACTTCCTCTTTGGAAAAGTTTCTTTTTAGATCCTCTCCCCATTTTTTAACTGGGTTCTTTGCTCTGTTTTTGTTAAGTTGTGTGAGTTCCTTGTGTATCTTTGTTATCAGACCCTTGTCGCTTATATGGAGGGCGAAAATTTTTTCCCACTCAGTTGGGGTTCTTTTTGTTTTTTCTTTTGTCTCTTTTTGCATTACAGAAGCTTTTTAGTTTGATGTAGTCCCAGTTGTTTGTGTTTTCCTTCATTTTTTTGCCATCTATGGATGTGGCCAAAAATGGATTTCTGAATTGTAACTCATGAAGGGTTTTGCCCAGGTTTTCCTCTATGTATTTTATGGTTTCAGGTCTTAAGTCTAAGTCTTTTATCCATTTTGAGTTAGGTTTTGTACATGGTGTGAGGGAGGTGTCTTAGTTTCTATTTTAATATTTTGGGAACCTCCATACTGTTTTCCAGAGGGGCTGAACCAGTCGATGTTCACACCAATATTTGTTGTTTATGGGTTTTTGTTTTTTGATATGGCCATTCTCACGGATGTGAATTGGTATCTCATTGTGGCTATGATTTGCATTTCCCTGGTGATAAATGATGTTGAACATTTTTCCATGTACCTGTTGGCCATCTGTATGTCTTGTTTGGTGAAAAGTCTATTTAGCTCTTCTACCTAAAAATCAAATGTGAAACTATCTTCTGTTTGCCTTGTAAAGAAAATTTAATGTCTTTATAAATTTGGTCATTGACCACCAAGTATTAAGTATATAGGTATAGATATAGATATAGATTCTTTTTCCTCTCTAAAAATGAATACCTCCTAACTATGGTCCATTACAGCTCCATCTTTATCTACTACATTGTGGTTAGGCAGTTGTTGCTGTGTGTGTGTGTATGTGTATGTGTTTAAGTGACACACATGACTGATGTAATCTGGCATGATTCATCACAATGTCAAACATCAGGAGAACATTTTGAAAAACATTCATCAAAATCTATTACTGTAGAAATTGCCACATGCAGATTCTTTTTCTGGTTAATTTCCTGTGTGGTGAAACAACACCTTGTTGACGTCAGAGTGCATGTTTTTAGGAAGTGTGGTTATTAAAATAGGTGTTCCTAAAGTCCTGGTGTTGCCTTAAGTTTTATCGCTAAGCATCTAGGGAATAACAGGCAGAATCTCAAGGACATTTCTTCCACTAACCCACTTTGACTAAAAAAAATAAAGTATTAAAACTCATTTCAACTTTGATCCCACCTTTTGACTAACAGGGATGAGGATCCTTCAGGTTGACTGTGCAGAACAGTCAGATGATAATCAAGGAAGCAAAGAGGAGATAATGTTTTCCAGACTGTTGACTATTAACTTGGGAGAGATATTGGTTACATGAAACTTGGATCATGAGGCAAAAATCCATTACCTTTTTTTATTTCCAGCAGACAGATATTACAGATGGGCTTTCCTGTTCTTAGTGTGACTGAGAGTGACCCTGGTAGAGATCAGCCATAGTCAACTTTACAAACACTCTAAAACTGGACCTTTTGACAATCAGTACTTAGCCAAGATGTGATTCCTCCTCTGGTTCATGGATGGAGGAAGGGCTATAAGATAGCTTGGAAATATTCTACATAAATACATATCATAAGTCTACTATTAGCTTAAATAATCTACTAGTTATAAATTTAAATTTTTTCATTTTTCATATTGAACCTTTTCTTAAACTTCACTCCAAAGCCAATTGTCATTACATTTATGTAAACATTCAGTAATTCCTATATGAAGTTTCATATTAACTAGTATTCAGGTATTCTTTCAACTTTTTTAAAATTTTGGTATACAGATAGCTTCTTAGATACTAGTCTTATCAACCAGAAGTTGTTTCTTTACCCATCACTCACAATGATTTAATAAAATGACACTTTTTGTAATGTTTAAATAAGGTGAATGTTTAAAGATATATGAGATGTTTTTTAAGGAAAGGTTCTTTGGAGTAGCTTCATAATTCAGACTCTTTTAGATTAAATATTCTCTCCTGCCTCAGTTTTTTTCTCTCAAATATGCTTTCCATATGGCTATGATTATACCTTTTAGCAACCATTTCCCCATTTTTATAATCCATGTTCAAATATTGCATACCACACAAGCTTTCATGTTTACTTATTTAGCACATACCTGGTGTGAGTCACTGTTCTAAAACCTGGGGATACAGAGATAATAAAACAACCCCCAACCCTTTATAGTGTTTGTGCTTAATGAGGAAAATAACAGTAAATAAATGCAGAAGTAAATATATAGTAGGTCAGATGTAACTGGCACTATGGGGAAAATAAATTGCAGAATGGTTATATTTATTCTTGCTTTTGACTTATTCATTTATTCAAAAGTACTTGTCAAATACATCTAGTACTTACTCTATGCCAGGTGCTGAACTAGGCAACAAGAAACAAGTAGATGGTAAAATACATCCTGGCTTAAAGTTCATCATAAGAGATAGAAACAAAACTATGACCAAATTATAAGGTACTCTGAATCCTGATGTGGTAATATACTCATGAAATGGTACAACCATAATTTTTTAGTATATCCACCCCAGTCTAGCCCTTAAGGAAAAAATGGTGTCCAAGTATGAGTTCTCCAGAAAGTCCTACAGGAGTCCTCACCCAGAATTTCCTAATACAGCTCAAGCACACTGATACCTTAATCTCTCTATTTTCAACCCTCAGTATCCACCACTCTAGGATGGAAAACTGGTGAAAGTACAAACATGGCTGGTACACTAGACCATATAAAACTCGTGTATTCTTAACAGATTGAGTGTACTAGCATAGACTGGTACCTGTGTGCTGTTTCTCTGCTCTCTTACCTGTTCTTGTTGTGCAAAAGGACACAAAGATCAGTAAGGTCAATATACAAGCAATGTTCCTACAAAGGAGTGGACTCCCAGCTTTCTTTCATCTAGTTACCAATTGTCCAAACAAAAGTCTCTTGAAGAAACTACACTTCTTGGGTGAATAGAACATTCCTCTTTCATTCTCTACAGAGAAGAAAGGAGAAAAGTCACAAGTATGCTCTCATATCTGTCATATTTTATATGGTCAAATGGGATGTTTTAAATCATGAGATATGAAATGAACCAAGAAAATGTGATATATAGTCAAAATAAAACATAGTCAATGGAAGCAAATAAAAGAAAAAACTAGCTATTGAAATTAGCAAAGGCTCTTTCTAGTTCTTATGAATAAATACATAAAAGCACTTATAGGAAAAAATAATATAATGAGACTGTTTCTGGAAAGAATGTGAAAGCTTTCCAATGAGCTAAATGGAAATTCTAACACCAAAAAAATGTATATGTTAAAGTTTATGGGAGAGGCTCAGTAGCTGATTGGATACTGAAAAAGAAAAGACTAATAAGACAGGTCAACAAGAAGTATTCAAACTATAGCCAGGGGCAGAGAAAGGATTAAAAAATTAAATAAAGAGAGCTTCAATTAACTACAGGAAAGTACCAACTGGTCTAACTGTTAATCAGAGCCCTGAAAGTAATAGTAAGACAGAATGCAGTAGAAAAACACTTGAAGAAATGACGTTGAATTTTTTGGAAATAATGAAAAAATTGAACCCATCAATCCAAGAAATTGAACAATCCCCAGCCAGTATAAATGCAAAAAAAAAAAAATTACACTTAGGATATAATAGTTGAATATTAGATAAGATCAAATTAAATAGATTCTTTTCTGATGAATTTCTTAGAACTTTTTAACATATAAAAATGTCTACAAGGGACTATAATAAATAAATTCTGCAAATTTTCTAATAGGAACTTAAGAGACTTTTTTTGTGACTACTATTCTCAGGTATATTTATATTTTTAGAAATGCTAGGTTAATGGTGTGCAGCAGTGAATAAAAGAAACCAAAGCCTGGAAGTTGCATTTTAATGATGTGAGATTACGCTGCATAAATACAATGGATATGATAGGGGTGCTGTGAAGAACTTGGGGCACAGTGGCCCCCGGCATGGTAGTGGTGCATTACAATGGCAGAGATTGTGCCTTGGTGCACAGAGACTTGGAGAAGGGAAGCCAAGGCTTCTTGTGAGAGGAATAGAGAGAAGGGATTTAACAGGAAAGACAAAGCTGCAGAGGAGCAGCAGGGAGGCTGGAGGCCTCAGAGCTGCTGCTGCTGCCAACAGGGCAGAGAAGGAAGCCACACTGTGGGCTTCCAGCCCCCAGGAAACTTGTTGGAGAAATTTGTGACTTTTGTAAGCTGAATTGGAAGCCTTGCTTTAATTTTAAAATTGTGAAGTTTGGAGATTGTCTGGAGACCTGAAGAGAACTTGCTGTGTTGCTGTTTTCATTGTGAGATGGCTGAAGTCATTGCTGTTGTTATATCAAGTGAGTCTTGCTGGTTTCAGGCCACTTTAGAGTTGAAGCTGAAAGAATGTTGGGGCTGTGTCTTTTGGAGGAGGATCGAAGACAACATCTTGGTTTCATTACTGGCTTTTAATCTCCTCCTATTAAAGGAAGATCAGCGATGCCATCTTGGTTTCTTCATCTGGCTTTAAGGTGGGGACAGCCACCATTTTGTGGATGCACATGACTGAAAGAACCATGTACAGTTTTCAGACTAGAGACTGAATGGTTTGGTAAGATAATCAAAGGGTCTCTTGTATCCTCAGTGACTCTGGTCTATTTTGTCTTTTTAGGGGTAAACAGTCTCTTCTTGCCTCTTTTTAATATAGTGTGGTCTTGCTACTGCTCACACAGACTGGGATGAATGTGATGAATGGCTGGATTTAAAGGGCCAACTGCTCCCATTTGTAAATTTAATTAAGTACCGTGCTTTGTTTGTTTTCTTACACAATTTCAGATAGTCTTACTATCTTACCCGTATTTAGAAGAAATGTACAGATAAGAGGATATGAATGCATCTTAGTGGACTACTGAGAGAATCAAAATATCAAAAAGGTATCCAAGAGAGAGTGAAAAGTTAAATATTTTAATAAAGCAAAAATGCATGGAAAGAGTAACTTCCAAAAAAGTAATAGTAATCTCATTTGGTGACGGCTTTATGTACCAGATGAAGGATTTTGAATTCATTTCATCCCAAGGAATTTAGTAGAGCAGACAAGAAGAAGGAAGATATAATTAGTATTTTTGAAAGTTTAAGTCTCCTGGTTTTGTAGAGAATATGTTGGTATGAGGTAACTGGTGTTGGGCAAGCAACTAGAAAACTGTTTAAAATTTAAGAGTAGTGGCTAGAAAAAATAAATTTGAGACCGGCTTCAAAATTTTTCTCAAATTAAAGATCAATCATTTCACTTTTTTTCAAAGAACCATCTATTGATAGCTAATTTTATGTGTTGATTTGACTGGACCACAATGTATCTGGGTAGTTGATCAAATGTTTTTCTGGATATAGCTTTGGGGTAGTTTAGGAACATTAATGTTGAAATTAATAGTTGAGTACAGCAGATTGCCCTCGCTGACGTGTGACCTTCATCTTGTCTGTCTACAACTTGAATGGATTGAAAGCTGACCTTCTCTGAGAGAGAGAGAGAGAGAGAGAGAGAAAGAGATCCTCATGCCTGACTACACAACTGTGGAATTTTTTTTTTCTGCTTTGAAACTTGAACTTAAATTTGGTCTTGAGCCTCTTAGGTTTTGCTCTGGAACTTATATAATCTGCTATCTTGGTTTCTCACACTTTTTAGACTCTGACTAGAACCACACATCAGTGATCCTGGGTCTCCTGTTTTCCAGTCACAGATCATGGACTCCTCAGCCTCCATAATCACATAAACCAATTCAATTTAGTAAATTTCTTCCTATAAATATACGCATCCTACTGGTTCTGTTTCTCTGGAGAACCCTGAGTAATACAAAACTATATTTAGCTTGTGCATCATTTTTGTTTGGGAAAGATATCCTTAAGCATATGGTCAGGAGGAAGAGGAGTGAGACAAAGCTGTAACTTGTCTAACTTACCAATGAACAGGAATTTGGGATGAGAATGACAGAATCTATCATACAATGGTTCTTTTTGAATTAATTGACAATTCATGGTGTAAAATAAACAGGCAATTTAAACCTGCTATGCAGAATCCTCGTTATGCAGTGTCCTATCCAAAAAGTCTACAGTATAGACAGCACTTCTGGGATATCCAGATTTCATCTGGAGGGTAGGGAGTAGTGGATTTCTTAAGAGAAGTTATAACATTTGATTAGGTGTCACAGTAATGTCCCATCACCAACCTAGTAATCATCTCTCCTTCTCAGAGATTTCCATAGAAAGTTTCCGTACATGAAATAGCTAGATGAGAAAGATTTTACCATTGCAATGCTAACTGGGCTTCTCCCTAAGTGTTGCTATGGTTTCAGTGTTGCACCCTAAAGATTTTTTATGTTGAAATCCTAAGGCCCATGACGATGGTGGTATTAGAAAGCAGAAATGTTGAGAGCTGCTTAATTTATGAGCATGGAGTCCTCATGATTGAGAATAGTATTCTCATAAGAGCCCCCACAGAGTTCCCAACCTACTCTCAACATATCAGGGTGCTGGCGAGGAGGCAGTGTAACAGTTCTCACCAGAACATGAATTGTTAGCACCTTCATCTTGAGTTTCCAACCTTCAAAACTCTGAGAAATAAGTTTCTCTTGTTTATAGGTTCCTGGTCTATGGTATTTTGTTAAAGCAGCCTTGAAGAAATAAATATGCTACAAAAGATCTTTGATCAAGAGTTATAAGAGCATTAATTTTGACCTTAAGAGCAAGCCTTCTTCTCTCTGCATACTATATATAAATTTTGGAAATTTTGCTTTTCTCAATGACCATGGCTAGGAAAATCCCAAGCAACATCTACTATAGAAACACAGATTGATATGTGAAGTAACATTGCTAAAGAATGATTAGTAGTGTTACTGCTAGTGGAAATGACACAATCAATCTGCCCTAGAGTGAATCTCTCCTTTGGCACAGGAGCTAAGGGGGATACAGGAGGGGTGGATACTGAAGAATCTAAATACCCATGAAATGAGCTTGTTTATGGCTAAGGAGTGATTTTCAGACTTTTTTTCTGCAACTTTCTATATTTCAAAGAAGGGTTTTAGGGGCAACTGGAAGTAGAAGATGGGATACAGTATGAGGAGGTAGCATGATTTGTGAGTTCCCACCTTCTCCAAGGACAGTCCTTTTAATCTGGCTTGTATACTGAGCTTCCGATAACATTCCCTTGAAGAAAAATTTTGTCACTCTATCTTTTTTAAAATCCCTGTAACAAGAGATTATAAAATTGAGTCAGTAGAAGTACATATGGATTTACCTGGCGAATATAGGAGTTAGAGTTTTTTTTTTCCCAAGATATACTTGGAGGTATTGAAATCAGGTACAAAATAGGGCAGAAGCATCCAACCAACAAGCCAAAGGAAAAAAAAAAAGAGCACTTTCAAAAAGCAGCTACTGCCACCCAAATTATTTCAGGTTCTTACCACGCATGCATAGCAGTTGCCAACCAAACACAATTTGCATAACAGGGGTTTAGTTGCAAGGAAAATTAACCAGGAAAACAAAGTCAAACAAACAGTCCTTAGAGTCACAAGTGGTGGGTTATCTTACTCCAGTCACCATTTTTAGTCCCAAAGGTCTCAAAGACACATGTCCATGATGGTGCCCCTTTGTTTCTCCAAACCTGAGGCAGGCACTTTGCAGCAGGCACTCTGCAAAGTCCAGTCTTTCTCCAGCATCATCTCTTTGCTTCTTCTCTCTCCAGCATTCTGAGCTACTTCAATTCTTCAAGGCTCTTCAAACTTTTTCAACAAATTCTGATGCAAAAAAAATCAGCTTTCCAAATCCCTGGCTATTTCCAGATACCAACTTTCCAAGCCACCTTGCTGCATCGCCACACTCTTCACACCAGTTATTCTTCTGTCAGCCACTCTCTCATCATGGCTCCTTGCCACCACCAGGTCACTCTTCCAGGGGACTTCTGCCCAGCCTGGTCACTTGAGCTACTCTTTACCAGTCCACCATTCTCATCCCCTTTCCAAAAATCTCCATCTTCCCCAGTCTCTGCTCCTTTCATTTTTTTTTTTCCTTGTACTTTCTCCTCTCCTGAAAAATCAGAGGCTCCAATATCCTCTCACACACTCTCTTGGTGATTTATTTTCTCTTTCCCACCTGGGATTTTCAACAAAGTAAGACAGGGAAGTGCCCTTGTTCTGTTTAGACCTCCCTGTTTTTCAGACATAGATAATGGCAAGGCCTAAATTTTAACACTGCCCATGTTAGGGTCAGGCTTCAGTATCCAGTATCTAAAAGAGGCCTACACATATCAAATGCAGACAAATTGGAATTTGATTACATGATAATAAAAATAATACTCCACCTTTACAGAATATTTATTTTGTGTCCGGGCACTATTGTAAATATTTTACATATTAACTTATGTAATACTCATAGCCCAATGATGTGGTGTTGAATGCCTCACTACCCCCCAAAAAAACTTATGTTCTGTCCCCAGTACTATGTTTGAAAATATGTTTGCAACATAATAGAGTCAAAGTAATATTATAGTGAAAAAAGGTGAACCTCAATCCAACAACTGGTGTCCTTATAAAAAGAAATACAGAGACTCAGTCACAGACACACACAGAAAGACTGCCATGTGAAGGATGAGAATTTCCAGTAGCCACAGGAAACTGGGGGAAGCAAGTAAGGATTCTTCTCTAGGGCTTTCAGGCAGACCATGACCTTGATCTTAGACTACTAGTCTCAAAAACTGTGAGAACAGTTTTAAGCCTCCAATTTGTGATACTTTGTTACAAAAGCTAAAAGAAACTAATGACTCTTTTCCCAGACATAGTTGAATGTCAATCCATTTTATATCATTTAACACGTTTTTACCTTTTAATTGATAAGTTATAGAACTGCAAATTTGCATGTCCAAGAACACATAGTTGGAAAATGGTAGAGATAGAATTTGTATTTGTGGAATGTGGAAGCAGGTAGAGAGATGGAGCTTCAGATAAGAGGAACACCTCCTATATCTCTAGCCCCCTCTGGCACACTTAGAGGGTGGGCAACAGCACGTCTCTCACTTGTAACCCAGCTTCCTAGCCTCTTTGGAATGCCCCAAGAGACATGACCTGTTAGTAATGACTGTTGCCCCAAAGGTAAATTCTCCTGTTATTCATATATCCCGGCTTTCTCCCTGCTGCTTATCACCTACACTTTGTTCCTTCCTCATTACATCATTGTAACATTTCCTTGCTAGGGTATATAAATGGGCATCACAATTTCATTAAATTTGGACCTGGGCATGCTTCCCAGGATCCCTGTTTGTGGGCTAGCTTCACAGATCACTATCAATCTCTTCCTTAATCTACATGTGACTCCTAACAGTATTCATAATCTAGAGTCCACACTTTTGATTCCTTTTATACATTATGCAGAATCACACAGTATAAGGAAATAGTAAATTTAAGAGGATTAGTTTATTTGATTTTTTTATTTTTAGTTTTTATTTGCTTTTTATTTTATTATCTTCATGGAGGAGCTGGGACCTACTTCATCATTGGATGAAACAGATGTTGAAGGACATCTGAGAGGATGATGTAATAGACTTGGCCACCATGGATCATAAATACCCATTACTCACTCTAGGCCTTTGGTATGGCCGTGGATAGGAAATAAAAGACAGATACAGCATATTTTATATACATCATATATACATAAATATGGTAAATGCTGAAGCAAGCAAATCATTATGACTCTCTTTAAAAAGCTCCAATTCACTCTTTCATGTGTAACCCCAATTCACTTTCTTTCATTGATCTGCAACACCACTTCTAGCTCCTAAAAAGTCCTAAAATCTACGCAGTTCTTATAAGAGAATAATTCTGTTTTCTCTGAAAATTTTGAGCTTGGGCAGGGATCCTGAAGTTTATATTTTCAGGCAGACAGTTTTACAGAATCTCCATCTGGTCAGGTGCCCCTCACTTCACAACTATCTGGGCTCTGTGACCAGTACTTGGGTTTTTAACTTTCTTGAGATAAATGGTTTGATGATCAGGGGAAAAAAACACAGAATGCATGAAACATTGCTTATGATTTCAGGGACTTAATTATCCATCTGAAATCCCCACCTGGGCCTAGGTGAAGAATTTATCTTTATGGATTCTACTCTTGAGCCCCAGCTCCTGAATGTGTGAAATAACAAAGATCTGAATTGAGTAGTAGGGTTTGATAAGTTAGGGATTTTTCCTTTTGCGAGTCAAAAAAACCACCTTAAACCAACTAGTACTAAAACAAAATAAAATAATGACAACAAAATTGTTGAAAGTAGTGGGGAGATAGAGTTCACACAAATCAGTAGCACTAACTTCAGATGTGCTGATACTTGCATGGATCACTTGACCAAGTTCCATCTTCATCTCTACTTCAATTGGGTTGGGCCTGGCCTCAAAAGAAATAGTCAAAGATGTTTGTGATTTGTGCAGGGGGTGGGGGTGGGGGCATTTCCCTCCAGGCTTGCATCTGGCAGAAAAGAAAACCTCTCTTCAACTACTGAATAAACATCCTTGGCTTCAGGGATTGGCCCAACTTGATTAAGATGCCCATCTGTGTACCAATCGCTGCGCCAAGATGGGTGAGCCCAATCTGGCCTTCACACTCCAGAACAGGGTGTGGAATCAGCTTTGCCTGGCACCAATGTGCCAGGAGGGGAAACGCAAATAGGAAACTCAACAAAGGGGAATAGAGTCTTGGAGGCCCAAAGCAGTGAGTCTATCACAAGGATCTAAATTAAGGTCTACATTTAAGATTTATACTTGAGGAGTGGTTGAAAATAAGTTACTGCTTCCTGATCTGGATATTTGTAATCAAGCCATGTCCCTTGAGTCCTGACTGGGTGCACCTTAATAGACCAGTGTTAATTGGTCACCTGTGAGGAGCCTGCACCCCTCCCCTGCACCAGAATTTTTAAAAAGGTCCCACTGAAGTCATTTATATATTTTAGTGTAGTTAATGTGCCCCAATGGGCCTGCAGCAAAAGATGTATTTTGAAATATCTAATGAGTAAATGGGGCATTTAGTAAGACACAGTCTAATTACTTTAGGTCTTTGTAAAATATTAATTTAAGGCAACTGCAGCATTAAGGAGTAAGTTTGCCAAGTGGTGCTCAGTGATTTAGCTCCGCGACTGCCATTAATATCAATAGAAGTCTTGCAGCTTGCTTGCCGCCCATTGCTTTGGAAATGTACCCCTAAGGTATAGAAATCAGCTACTGTGAATTTTTTTTCAATTAAAGTTCTAGAAGGAATGCAGCATTTAGTTCCCGTACACAGGCACACTACCTTCATTGATGGGGCCATGGTCTTGGGGACTGATGTGTACAGATTCAGATTTGCTTTCAGCATAGTAACATAAATGTTGATCCATTTGCAGTGCAAATGATACTTCAAATTTTAGAATACACTCATGAGAACAAAACCAGGGAGGGGGGAGAAAGAGTAATACCAATTTTCACATGAGGAAATATGGTTTATCTTGGAATTAAAATGCATTTCCAGGAAATTACAATATGGATATGCTAGCATAGATTTGTTTGTGGGCTTTCCTAAAGACGACAGGTATTAAGTGTATAATATGCTGACATGGACCCTGAATAACTCTGTCTTACAAAGGAGTCATGTGAACAACCCTAAAGTCATCTTGAGTTATCTAGTGTGGCACCAGCCCCTAGCTTTTGTCTTGATTGGTTTCAGTCAGAGCCCTGCAGCACAGCCTCAGGGCAGGACAGGCTTTGCCTTGGCCAGCTGCCTGAATCTAGGCACCTGGAGGCCTGACATGCAGGGGCAGCTTCTGGCCCTGCAACTGCAGGGACCAGTTGACGCTCTGCTCTAAGAGGAGGGGTGGCAGGAATTGGGAGTTCCTGCCAGTGGCCCGGAGCACACTGTCTATGGGCAGCCATACCCCAGGCACCAGTTGCCTGGAGTCCCAAAAGTCCCCAGGCTCAGGTAGAGGTGGGGGTGGTCAAGTATTATAACCAGGTGAAGCATAAAAACCTGAAATAATACTGAAGTCCTGTGATCTGAGAAATATAGCTTAGGGGTGTAGATAAACAACCCCTGACTTACTGACTCAGTTTACTGGTATGCAGCCCAGTTTTTCCTTGAAACTTCCTCATTCTATCTTCGCCAAGTCAGGCCATATACTACCACTCATGATAGCCTACCCAGAATACCACAGGTAACCGGTACATAAACCTCTGACTCCCTGTTAGGGTACTCAACCTTTGGATATTAATCCACTGAGTCAGTACTAATACTAATAAACCTGCTTCTTGACAACCCTGGTCTCTGCGTTCCCTGATTGCCTGCTTTCAGTGGTGGCCACCCAGAGCACTCTCTGGAGAGCACCCAGTCCACCCTGCAGCAGAAGGATGCAGCATGAGTGGGACCAGTTGAGCTAATATCACCTGGCACTGGCCAAGTTTGAGCACCAACACAAACCTCCTCTTTGGGCGCTGGCACCAGACCCCAGAAGTGGCTTGCAGAAAGTGCAAACATTCCTGATTGTCTGACACCACCTCCCAGGACTGAAATCTCTGTTGCCATCCCATCTAAAATCAGGTGTGTTCCAGCCCAGCCTTCAGACTGTTGCTGTGGACTGCTGCAGTGTCATCTCAGCAACTCCACCTGTGAGCACCTCCAATTGCCACTGTGAGTTGGCTCCTGGCCCACTGCTTGCAGACATGCTACAAGTTCCAGCCCTTCATTAAGGGGACGGCACCATCTTGGATTAGTGGCCTTTTGTTTGGGACTTGGGGTACATTGTGGATGCTATGCTATCTGGAGTGAGATTAGCCAGCCACTTGTTTCCTTAATAACTGCTTGTTTTTCCTTTTTGTTAAATAAACCCCATTTATTGTTGTTCTCTGGGCCTCAGTGGTCTTGTAATTGTACACACAGGTAAGAACCCATGAGAGTGACCTGTTCTCTGTTCTTGGATAGCAATTGACTTACCATTGTCCTGCCCCAGCCCTGTTTCAGTGTGGTGCCAATGGAAGGGACCAAGTTAGTGATTTCACATGCCATTCTAAAATGCTTAGCTCTGTTTAGAATAACTTCTAAATCATATGCCAGTGGTTAATTTGTCTGACATCACTTTATTAGCCCCTTAGTGAATTCTCCAAATCTGATAAGGTATTCTGGGAACTGTCATCATCTTTTCTCCCTACCTTTGCATCATCATAATTGTCAACTCTGTACAAGAGAAGTGGTTATACAGTGGGAAGCTGATGGAACTGGAAGAGCTGTGGAAATGTTATTAAGATGAACTGTGGTGGTTCACGGGAGAAACACGGATGCAGACTAACTATGACATAGGGTGAATCAGCTGGATGAGCAGCCAGGGCCTCTGGTAGTGATGTAGTTGAAAATTGTATTGGGTGTCATACTGCCCTGGTGGGTGAGGTCTGAGAGAAGGACCCGCAAGAGGAAATGAGAAGCGCAAAAAGGGCACATAAAAAGAAGAGCAGAGAGGAGAGCAGCCAAGTCACCCTGCATCAGTGATATAGGCCCTGGCCCCCAGAACAGGCAACAGACTCTCAAGTTAGTGTCTGAGGTAAAAGTTTTAAGAAACAACTGTCATTTGTTTTCCTTTAGCATGGAAGAAACATGGAACATGTAAGAACATGCAGCAAATGCACAGTTTGTGGAGCATCCTGAATGGCTCACTGTCATTCATGGATTTATGTATAGCCTTGCCACATGCCTTCATATCCAGTCTCATCCAATTCCTTTTCTTAAATAGTCCCCAGTATCTTTTTAGTTTCTGGATTCCTTTGCGAATTATAAGAGCTAATTTAATTTGGGGGTGGGGAAGCAAAGTCTCCATGCTCCCTCTCAAACTCTAGCAAATATTTCATTGTTTGTAATGCCTCTTAATACGCTAAACAATATTTATGCCGTACTCTACAACATTTTACAACTTTCTTCTAATTGCCTTAGCAGTCTTTAAAACCAGAGCTTAGCACTTCGATAATAAGCGTATTAATTTGTCTAACGTTTAAGTTCTTACAAAAGAAGAGACAAGCATTAATTTTGTTTAGTTAAAACAAGCTTTGCTTTTGAACAGCAGGTGGTAATTGAAACAAAACAAGGACTCATTAGAGGAGCGTCTGGTGGCTCATGATACAAACAGAGCACACTAGAAAACCCAAACACAAGAGCCCTGAAATAAAGTGGTCATCATCTAATTAACAGAACATGTTTTAATTACCGAGTAAACCATGCAGCGCCGTGTGTCAATTTAACTGATGTGCTAAGTGCCAGTTTACAATATCAGAAACAGACAAATAATTGGAATCTAATTACATGCAGGTCTATTGCACACCAGCGCCTCCAGCCCATCTTAATAAACAAGTTTTTACATCAAACCATGAATAGCAAATACAGCCGTGCTGTTAATTGCTACATTGTGATATTGGGACTTTGCCAGCTCTGACTATTAAAATAAGCTCTTGTGTGGATTGCAGTTTCTCTGCTACGCTTTAATTAGAATCAAATGAGAGGCAGAGATCGGGCTGTATTACTGCAATTCAATATATGTAAATAAGATAACTGGCTAATCTTTTTATTTTATTTCTGAGCCTCCATGCAATAGGCGGTTTAGTTATGGTAATAGGTTATCACTTTGCAAATGAAGTAGACTTGTGCTGTGAGATGAATCAAGAAACATGTAATCTTTGCTGGAGAGTCTAAATATTCCTCATCATCGCACATGGGATCCAGAGAACTTTCTTGTCCAAGATATATGGTGCTATATTTTTAATGCCCATATTGGCCTAGTTTTTCAGCCATAGATTCTGATGTTGTATTTCACTTGTCTAAATAAACGTGTGATCCATAACATGCTATTTACAATGCTCAGACAGATATTTCAAGATAACCTCTTTTAATAGAGAATCATTTGTTTGAGTACTTGAAAGGTTGCAGAGAAGGTCTACATAAATACTGTATAATGCAAATTTTAAATTAAGACCAAGGCACAGATAACGCTCATATTTCATACTGTATATAAATGTGCTGCTTGTCAGAGAACTAATCAGGGATTCAGAAATACGGAATATGAAAATGAAATCTATGGTAGGGACGCTGATGGGCCATTTTTCTGTATTTTCCAAATAGGGAAGAAGATGGTATAGCTATTGTTGAAAAATTACCAAGTAATGATCTCCTGGGAAGATCTCCTTATGTTTCATTAGAATTGTAATTAGAAGTGGCCTTGACCTTGTGAAACCTGCTTCAGGAGTCAGCTCTCCTCTCTTTTGTTCAAGAAAAACCTCTAAGTTTCCCCTACTCAAGAGCCTGAGGCTATGTTAACTGAACTCCATAGAAAGAAGAAAATTAAGCATTTAAAGTGCACTTGTCTGTTGCAATAAACTGAGAGAGTGAATACTGAATGGATTTTTGTCCACTTAATTTTAGTCAGTTTGTCATTATAATTTAAAAATATCCATTTTATTGTGTGTCATCTCCTAGATCAAGCCAGTCCCTACCATCATCTTCTGATGAAGATGGAGGTACTCTATTAAGTACCTAAAAATTCCCAGTACTTTCAAGAGAACCCTATGCCATTTTCAGTTTCTGCCTTACAGAGAAAGCCAAGCCACTCATTGACTGGCACTAAAGTCAGCCTAAAACAATACTCCATATACTTGGCGCAGGTCCTTGCCTATTTAAATTTCCATCACACCATTGTTGAAGACTCAAGCCTTTCACATGGTCCGCCTGGTGGACCTGTTCCAACTCCCAGAAGGGAGCAAGTGCACCACGCAAAATACTGGACGAGCCCACATGTTTCCAACACCTCATCGGATACTTTAGTGCAAGGGTAAAAACATTCCTGGTACTCGTGCTGTTGGCAAAGTCACAAAGGATTTCAGCCTGGTACCTCATCCATCTCGGTTCATAAATGAAACGGAGCCTCCTGGTCAATTGTAAAAAATAAAAAACAAAAAACAACTCCACGTGTCCCCTGGTTTTCTCCTCTCTTCTGTGCCTCCTGCTAAACCACACCAACTTCACTACCAATATATAATCCTAACGTTCAAAATGCAAAGTAAAATGTGTATAAAATGCACAGGGGCTGGAAAAGGAATGTAATGAGGTTAGATTTTATAAGCATAATTCCATATGTTGAAAGCAACTTGTAGTTATGTCAAATACAGATGAAGCTATAAATTACCCCAGAATCAAAAGTGTCAAGTTTCAGGCTAATGCTGAATATATATATATATATATATATATATATATATATATATAAAATAATTCTGAAGCTGTGTGTATATATATATATACACACAGCTTCAGAATTCTTATTAAAATATGAAAACATGCTAAACATAGAAAAGTTAACAACTGTACCAAAAGTAAGACAAAGTGTTACTAATGTCTGCCAACTGGTATTACTCACCAGGGCAATCAATCACGTACAAGCAAACCTCTAAAGGCAGGCAACCAGGAAAGCTGAAACCCACCTCTCCCTCATGGTTGTCTTATTTGTGGTTACTTTTGCAAGGATTCCACATTAATCCATTTGCTTGCTGTTAACCCTGAGAGGGCATGGTTAGCAAGAGGAAAACGTTTATTCAATTATAATGTCTTTATTTCTACTTAGAACACATACAAAACTGTCAGCAATAGACAAATTAGTACTTTGGGCTGAAGCATGTGCTCAGTTTATTCTATATTTGAATTCTAATAAATTATTACCAAAATTATAACTGACATCCTGTCAGAGCTATCCATGTATATGCCTAGAAATATACATAATGCTTTGAAAGCTGTCATATTCAGTCCTGCTGTAAACATCACCTTGGTTTGCTAAACTATGTTGTTTTATATTTGGTTGACTGTATTTTACCCCCACTAATAAATCTATGATCCAAATGCATCTTAACTCTAGAGAAAAATAGTGTCTCCATTATGAGCTTTGATTATCTATCATGAGATTCAGCATAGCATATGGAAATGGTTTCTCGCTAAGGCATCCTAGGCCAAGCAATAACATGGGCCTATTTGGTGAAGTCAAAATTGGTAAACACTCCCCAATCTACATGATGACAATGTTTCTGGCACCTTAAAAGGAAATTTCTTCAATATTTAGTGAAATAGCAACTGCTGTTAATTTAGGGGTGGACACAAATGTTGGCTCATTACCAGAAGTTAAAATAACTATCACAAAGGTAAAGACGTGACTTCTCATGAACGGTGCTAGGAAAATTGTTTCCATAATCATACATTTCTTTCCCTTCCATCAACTGAGTGCCTGCTATGTTTCTAACACAGTTCTAGATGCTGGCGGGCAAGCCTGACCTGCAGGAATGAAAAGTTAGTGAAAGCTATTATCAAATAGTTAGTAGTGCATCCCAGGCTCTGAAGCTAGTGTTCCAAGTTTTAAATACAAAAAGGAAGGATTGAATATGAAAGTGTTTTTGAAGACTTTCAAAGCATTCTAAATGTTTGAGGATTTAGTGATTCTTAGACAGGACATATTGTTTTTACTTGTTTGCTATTGTTTTGCTTTTTTGGTTTTTGTTCCTTTGTTTGTTTTTACTTAGAACATGTGGTTGCAAGCAACAGCAACCAATTCTGTCCAGCTAAGTAAAAAGGAATTCATTGGGAGGAAATTTGAGACAGAGAGAGAGTTAATGGGCAGCTAGAGAATTTGGCGTAAACTGGGGCAGAAAGAGAACCAGGCAGCAGAAACCATAACAGAGGCTTGTCTATAAAAACGCAGGTTCTATGTTTCCTGCCCCACCTAATGAGAGGCATAGCTGAACAGTCAGGGGAAGCTTGAAACACAGGGAAGAAAGACAGAGAAAGAGCCAGAGAGAGACATGCCAAAGAAGGGTCCACTCACTTCTGTTTAGGAATTTCACCAGGGATTGGGGAACTTGGAGGAGACACACCGAGTTGAAACATATAGTAGCAACTCCTCAAAGAGATGTTGGAGAAGAACATGTGCAGAGGCTAACAATGTCATCTGTTGTCTTGAATTGGATTTTGACTTTGCTTCTTTCAATCCAAACTTGCCTAGCCCCTTTTATCCCTTTCTTAAGGCTCTCTGTGAGAAGGCACCTCAGATTTGTGACAAGCTTTCAGACTGACCCTGTTTGACTGGACATTTACCCCTAGAGGGAGGGGTAATTGGGGTGTTTCATTAGGAAGCTATTATGCTTTCTACTCTTCTCTCTCTAGGCACATTCTATTAAAGATCTATAACTCTCAGAATTGTGTTTGTGCACATGGATGGATGGGGGCCCCTTTAGAGTGCAAGATTTGTAGCCCCTGGGTATCATTCAGTCTGTCCATTGACAACAGCAGAGTTTAATTGTGAAAACAATCTGGTGAACTGGCTCATCATTTCATATTTGTGTTATTATGCCTGCTCAAAATTCAAAGGCATCAAATCTCTTGATCTTAGATCTTATACTTAGTCCTGGCTCTCCCCAAGTCAGAGGAAAAGAAAGAGATCCCTCACTTCTGTGCAATGTAAAACCATTACAAGTAGTTGCCAAGAATATTTGTCAAGGGGAGTCAGTTCCTCAAAAGAAAATACAATTTACATCAAAAAGGGGGGACAATTGGGAGACTCTACTTGGTCACATCATATGCTCAGTCATTATTGTTTATTTGTTCAGAATCTTGGAAAAGAGTGTCTAGCTTTTGTTTAATGTTAAAAAAAAAAACTTGTAGTTTCCTTGTTGATGTTTTTGACTGAAAACTTTTGGATCAATCCAGGTTGTGAAACTTCCTATGTCATACTCTTTAAAGAAGAAATTTCTGAATATATGAATATAAAATGCTGCTATTGGTAAAGATGCTTAACCAGAAATATCCCCAACATAATTTCTAAATTTAAGAATCATTGGGGAAGTCAGGCAGTATAGAATTTGATGTCAGTAATCCCACTACCATGAATCTTAGTATGTTCTTAGTAACTTTTTGAAGCTGTGCATGTTATAAAGAACATATATGGAAGCATTTAAAAGAACTGTATTATATGCAATGTAAATTCTTGATTGCATCAGAAAATTAAAAAGGCAAGAGTGAAAAAATAACTGGAAGAACCCAGGGTAAATCCCAGGTTAATGTCTTAGTTTTAATAAAAATTCTATAGTACATAAAATGTTAATATGAAGGGGCGGTGGAGAAAGAACAGACAATAAGGCTTTACGTTTTCTTTGCAATTCTGTGGGTCTAAAATTCATTTCAAATACAAAGGTTATTTTCCCCCTAACTGGGCTATTCCTTGCACAGATCAAGATCGGGTATTCAATGAGTTTCACACTATTAATTTCCCCTTCCAGGTCTTGAACTAGTAACATTGATCTGTTTCTTGGGACAACTCCCCATTGTTCCTACTTCAATTATTCTCTCTCTGGGTACTAAAAATTAAAAAAGAAAGGGGGGGGGGACCTAAGAAAAGACCCAATTTTGTTTTGCTATGTATTATTGTAGGACAAAGTTATTCCTCAGCATATTGTAGAAATTCATCATCCCAGGGCATCATAATCTCAACACCAGAAATATAGTGCTAATTATGACACCATATTTGTGTAATGATTTTGATTAGGTAGTTAGTTATTCTTTTCTTTGCTTTTAGTTTACTTCTAGACAAAACCAACACTGTCAGACATCTTGAGAATGCTATAGTTCATCTTTAACGGATGGAATTTAGTTCTTATTTTGTTAAATGTTACATTTACATAATTGTGTATGTCATTGATCTTTATGAGGATACACCAAAAAGTAAAGTTTTTTTATCTGAAGTGTAGAGAATTATTAGTCCTAAACCAATGTAAGTTTGCCTCACTGTAACTCATACTGTCCACATTTATGAACCAAATAGGTTTTAGATAATGAGGGCTAGTTTTCTTGTTCCGCTCTAAGATTAGTCACTTATTCTTTACACAGAAGTTACACACTGGTGTCTGGTTTTTTTTTTTTTTTTTTTTTTAAATCACAGAGTGCATAGCTTTAGAAATTCCTGACGGTAGTCCAGATGATATTGCTTATGGTTGTTTTCATTTTTTGTAGTTAGGTGGCCTTAAAATTTTATATCTTGGTTACGTTATTCAATTCCAGTTAAAATTACAAACTCTTATAAAAATAACACCTAGTGATTGAATAGTTAACTATGGAGCTTACTGTTGTTGAAATATTCTTATCTCTAGACACAAAGATATTTATATGAAAACTACATTCTTCCTGACAAACCAGAATCTTATTTTGCTGTGGCCAAATGTACTGGACATCTGTTGTTTTTGCCTGCCCAGCACATATTCCTCCCTTTACTATTAGTAGAGATTGAATTTGGGGGAGGATCCAAACCTCTGTTCCCCTTAATTCATATCATATGGGGAAAACCCTCATCCACACCCATATTTGATGGGTGAACCTATGACTCAGGCCCAGTAGGGCAACGAAGACTTTCCTATTGGCCATAGAGATTGGCTCAAACTGAGCATGAGCCTAGCCAGGCTCAAGAGATGCAATTCAGAGAATCATCTGGAATCACTGAAATAAAGACTCTCTTTTTCCTGGAAATGAATCCAGGCAGATGTTCATCTAGAGCTAGTGGAACAATCTTGTGACAAGTCCAACACAGTGAAAGAAAGGGACCCAATCTAATGATGTCATTCAAGCAATACCTGAATTCAATCATCTTTGAAAGAATTCTTTTATTTATTACCTAATCCTACTCCTTCATTCCTGACATTAAACTAGTTTGAATCAAGTTTGTTTGTGTATCTTTTGCAAATAATGAAATTCTTTACTTAATTCACAAAATCTCCATTTTCCTCTTCCTGAATGACTCAAACTCCTGTAAAATTTATATTTTCATCCCTTTCATAAATATGTACTGAGTACTTATTACAAAAAAACAAAGCTATTTGTAAAAAAATTTTTCTAGATCTAATTCTTACCTTAAAATAAAAATGTGAAGCAGACAATTTTTTAAAATTTGATAGGCAATTTTAGGGAAAAAGAATATTTGAAGTTTCTTTTTCTCTTTTCTGTAAATGGAATTTTATTTTTTTTCCTCATAAAGGGCAAAAGCTTAGGAATTTCTAGTATATAGTACTTAGGAGCATGGTTTTGGTATCAGATTATGTCACTTAAAAATTAGCTCTGTCTTTATTATAGGAACTACAACTTGATTAATCTCCCCTAGTGTTGATTTTCCTACTTGTAAAATTAACACAAAACACCTAAATCATACAAATTTTTGAATACTGAAGGTACCTACAGATTATATATTGTTATATCTGACACTTAGCTTTAGAGGTTTTTTTTTAAATAATTACATTATATGTGATTCAATACGGTTCTTAATCAATTTTTGAATCCTTGGTTTGTTGTCTAACAAGAAAAAAGATGATCGTAGTTTACAACTGGAACCCATATTTTATTTCTATGCATTAGAGTCTATGCAAATAAACAATCATACTAGTTATGGCCACCTGAAATGCACCATATTCAAAAACAAGTTCAATATTTTTTTCTCATCCTAAATCCACGTATCTTTCTATATAATGTCTCTAGTAAAGGCAATGTCATAAAACCAAATTTAAGCTCACTCCCAAACCAGATCTGCACTCTTTCAACTGATTAGCCCTGCAGTCTTTCAACTGATTGTGTGGCTCTTTACTTTTATCCAGCGAGCAGCTTTCCATGCTGAGGTCAAAGGGATCTTCTAAACTGACATACTTTCTAAAAGCCAACAGTGGTTGTGTAACTGCTCTAGCAGGACTATGGAGGTCAAAAGATAGTACCAAGGTAGACAATAGGTCACTGTCTATGGGATCTTACTTATGCTCTACTGCAAGACAACTCAGACTCAGGAAACAAAGAGTTTCCAAAGTCATTAGTGACTGACTATCTCGCTGCAGATAGTGACCACTGTGTCCAGAAATCCCAAACAGAAGACCACTGGTGAAAGATGGCACTGTCCCATCAATAAGGGCATGGAGCTTGTGGCACACCAACAAGAGGTGGCCCAAGATCCAGCTCATGGTGGCAGCTGGAGGTGCTCACAAGCGGGCCTGCTGAAATGACACCACAGTAGGGAAGCACAGAATGCCAAGGGGACCAGATAGCAACTGAGACTATAGCAACAGGAGGTGGTAACAAATGATCAAAGGTAGTCGACAAACTCTCAAAGGTGACCCTGAGCATTTGATGGGGAAACACCTGCTGCTGCTGCCACCAGGACCTGAGAGGCTCAGCTCTCAAAGCCAGCTTGCACAGCAACTGGAACATCAGCACCACCCAACAATACCAATAAGACTGGCACACCGTGGCTCATTAGTTACAGGATAAAGCCAATGTCACCAGGGGCTTCTGCTGCAGGGATGCAGTTTCAGTTGCTCATTGGTCTTAGTATAAGGCCAATCTCTTTAGCATGGATTAACCTCCCCTTATGAGCTGGGGTCTTCACCACTCTGCTTGAAAATCTAGCTCTCCTAACCACTCTCACTTCACCACTCCTAATCTAGCACTGGAAACTTCTTACATTCCTCTTACACAAGTGCTATTTTGCTTGATCAATTTTTCACATATGTTTGTGTGTCTGTGTGTGTAAAACAATTTCTCCCTGTTTATACCCCTTCCATTTGTTTAATTTTACTTAATTTTACTTTTTTTAATGACCCAACTTACCTTTTACTTCTTCCATGTGTCCAAGTCTGCCTCTATCCATCATTAGATTACTATCACCATAACACCTGCCAGCCTTTACATTTCCTTTCTCTATGGCTATAGAGACACGTGTGTAGTGTCTAATAAAATTACTAAATTCATTGACTATTCGACTACCAGGAATTTTTAACCTGGTTTAACAAATCTCTAAAAATTTATGGATAGAAATTTGTGTGGGAGAAAGGGGCGAACTTAGTTGGAAAGGAGGGGAATTATGTTTTTTCCCTTTCATCAAAATGTAATTCATCATTTGCTTCTGATAGGAATGAAGGCAACAGAACACAGCAGTGTTAGCTGTGACTGTCAATAATTGTTCACGGTGATTTCATAACACATTACAGTTATTGCTGATTTCTTGAAATATCATTAATGCTCATCATTATTATGGTTGTCATTAGACACGCTGCAAGAATTTATTTAGTGCATTAATATAGAAGTACATAGAATGGTTTATCAGATATTTAATAATTTAGATAATTTCATTATCATTGCTTTTCTTTATTACGCTATGTATTTAAGAATATTATTCCAGGAAGGTGTTTGTAGACTTCACCAATCCTCTAGAAGTTTTTTATGGCACAGAAAATGTAAGAACTTCTGCATTTGATTAAAAGCTTTGTGAGGCCAGACGTTTGGCTGATTCATCTCTGTATCCCAGGATCTTGTACAAAGTCTGGCAAATTGCAGGTGCTCAGTAAATATATACTGAATTGAATTGACATGAAGGCTGAACAAATTCTATTCTGGCATTATTTAGAAGTACACTCACCATGAATCTGGACAGTTGCCTTGTCCCCAGAGAAGATGGACCCTGTGGTAATAGATGGCTTATGTCCCAATCAGAGGGATGTCAAGCTGATATCCTACAGTTATATGGGATGGGGTCTTGCTGAGAATATGGCATTAAAATTTAAAAAGACATAATGGGAAACAGTAGCCAATTCTTTCCCTACATAAAAAGCAGCTGGTAACTTTGACCTTGAGCGATGCAAAGATAGGTGAATAGCTGTCACTAAACAAGTGTGATATATTTTATAAAGCACTATTTTAAATTTGATATAGAGCCAATTTTTCAACTGGATAACTCTCATGCAAACACCTGCTCCAACCTTTGTTCTTCTATGCATAATGGGCAACTTGTGCAACAGAGGAGGTTGCCAGACCATGGTGGTACCTCTGGGTCAGTTGACAGCCGGGTTTTTCCCAATTACCTGTAGGAGACATGCTCCCTGATCAAGTCACTCCAAGCACATTCTGAGTGTCAGCATTGACTTTGGAGTGGGCTCTTGAGAAGATATTTATATATTTTTCCAGAAAAAAGTTTAAAGTTTAAAAGTTTAAAAAAGTTAAAAGTTTAAAGTTTAAAAAAGTTTAAAGACCAAAGACCTCTAAAGACCTTCAAGCTATACCTTAGAAATCCTACAAGACCTCTCTCCTGAATTAAAATTAAGATCACGTGTCCATTCATTAATTCATTACACTTTTGAGAACCTATTTTTGAGAACCCATATGTCAGTAATATATTGCTTAGGGAATGATTCAGCAAGTAAATCAGTGGAGGAGGAATTAGGACAAAACTTTTAGATTTGAGTCAAATGGATAAGTACAATGGGAACTGACAGAGACACTCCACTGTTTGATACCCTTATAAGTTCTCAGAGCAACCAAGCATGAGTCTCTTCGAAGAGGGACTACAGCATCCCAAAAATGATGGTTTTTTTAAAAAGTGTGAACCACGAAATTAACCTTGGTCCCACGTTAAGCCTACCTAAACCAAGGGGAGGGGGAGGCTAAAATAGATAAGTATTTCTAATGCATATTAATTTTTAGAATTATTGTTAAAGAAGTTAGAACTTGAAGAAGTTAGGAAATAGTTATGTCATTTAGTATGGTGAAGTTGGTCTTTAGTCCAAATCCTACCAGTCCGATATCTGACATCTCCAAGTGGAGGGATATATGAGGTGCAGCAGAAAAATTTATTATTCTCCATTCCCATTCTCCATTATTCTCTATGGTGGTATACCAATAGCTATCCCTTGGGAAACTGGTCCTCAACTCTCACCAGTGTTGGTAAATAGATCCATAGAGAGATTCATCTCCAAAAAATTGGTAAGAACGAATTGATTACCACTTGGTAATCAGTTAGCAATATCAGCCATGGATTCCCAATGCCCCCTGCCTATCTCTACCTTGCTTTGGTCTCCTTAATGTTCATGAAGGAAGAAAAGGCCTGTGTGCAAATGTCTAACTCTGTTCCAATTTTGAAGAGAATGGAGAGTCAGATGGGAAATAGGCAGCTTTTCAAATTATGTCATTAAATAAATAAATAAATGGTAAGAAAAAAATTATGTCATTGTAGGTTAGCCTACTCTTGGGAATGTGTACATGTTTGCATCTCTTATAGATCATTAGAAAGCATCTCTCTCAGATGAGTGAAAAGCTTGGTCCAAAAAGAGAAAATAAAAATAGAATTTGTTTTGAAATAAAACAAGATCGATCTACAACCTTCCATGGCCTGCCCTCTTTTAGAAGTTGAGGGTCAATGGAAAGTAATGATATTCTTATTGCTGTAAATAAAACACTAGTTACTTTAGAAATGACTGTACTAAAATGGATAGAATTTACATTTTATTATAGAAGACTTCCTTAATCAGGAAAATTTGTATAGTAAGGTAGTGAAAATAAAACTGCCAAGCCTGGAAAGTGAAATCATTTCTGTTTGGAAAGCTTAGTATGAAAATCAATTTATTTTTCCCTTGTTTGGCTTTTTCTATTTTTGTTTTATTTATTTGTGTATTGTTTGATCAAAGAAAAGCTACAATATCCTTTGACTATTTTGCTAAATATATTTAATGAAATATTTCACACTTATGCATATATCTTTAATACAAGGTATATAGGTACAAGGTACTAAATACAAGGTATTTAGTACAAGGTATATAGGTAGCAAATATATGTGGATCATCCACCAATTTTAAAAATAGCCCTACTCAAAAGCACCCAAGTATCTTTTGAATGTCTGTTTGGATGCCTCTGTCTCCCTACCCTAAACCTTACAGAGACATCCACTATTTAGCCATCTTTAATTTTCTAGTTACTTAAGGAATATAATAATATGATTCCTTACTAGAAACATTCTGGAAACTTGTCCATTGAAAATACTGCAGATTGCTCACCATGACTTAACTATTGTTATACTTAATTTGTCTTCTTTGCAAATAGTTAAAATAGAAAATACCCTGGGTATTATAATAAACCATATTTCACTGATGGGAGAGTATGGGAAGAGTATTGCCACTAAGGTCCCCCTCTCTCGCTCCATACTTCTGTTACATTGAGTGTTACTTTTAAATTTTACTTGTCCTTTTGTTTATTTTCCCTATACCCCACATATTGGTGAGATCATTCAGTGTTTTTCTTCTTCTTCCTGTCTTATTTCTGCTAACATGATTCCTTCTATGTCCATCCATGTTATCACATATGTTACCACACATGTCTAACAAGAAACATTTTTTAAACACAGATGCCAAGGCAGCAACTCAGACCTTTAAATATGAATGTGTGAAGGTGTTGTAGTAGGTAGATATCCTCTAATTTTTTGTGTTTTATTTTCCCACATATAACACATGTGGTGAATCTGATGTTTGATCTGATCATGAAAGAATTTCTGCCTTTAAAGAAACCTTAAGTTTTTTGCATCCCTTTACAATAGAAAACTATGTCAGTGTTCCCTAAGTGTTTAGCCCCTCTGTAGGACTCATGACAAACACTGGAATTTTAAAAAAAAAACAAAAAAACAAAAAAAACTTTGTTTCTGCTCTCAGAAAATTTACAGAAAAATGGTGTACCATTTTTCACCTAATGAGGTAAAAGTAGAAAGTCAATTTTGATGTTTTATAGTACTGTATGAGTAACAATGATGAGTAACTGGTACAGAGTACTCAATCAATTAACTGTGGCTTAAATTTGTATCAGAAATCCTGGAAGTAGGCTTTTGAGGATTGTTGTCACTGGTCAATATGCCTGGAACTTGTCTCTTTCTAACTTCTACACCATCCTTACTGAGTTAGCTCTAATAATCCTGATTGATGTTTTCTGTTCGTTACATATGTTCTTAATATGATGCTCCATCTCCATTCATCACATTCACACTTCTGTCACAAAGAAGAAAAAAAAAAACTAAAGGCACTTGGCTAAAATTTTAAAAAGGCTTACCCATTGAGTCTGACCCTTTAAATTAAGAAAAATAACTTTCCCTAAAACCCCACCCAATAGATTCCTGCTTACATCTCACTAGCCAGAACTGTGTCTCAGCCAAATCTAGCTGCAAGGGAATCTGGAAAAGTCAGCATTTTTCTTAGATACTTGTTACCAAAATCAAGAGCCATTAACAAAGAAGAAAGGGAGACTAGAAACTGGGTAGTCAAATCACACAACACTGATGTCTTCCATGGTCAGATGAGTTTTGGAGATGAAATCAAGGGTCTGGACCTAGAGAGAGATCCACCATTTAGTTCATAATTTATCATCTAGTTGAGGTAATTTTTCCTGTGCCTATCTTATTAGATTCATGATGCTAGTGATAAATGTCTTTAAATTATATTGTCTACCTAACTCTCAGAGTTCACTGAATTCCATCTTCTCAGGGAACACTTCTCTAGATAGTCAAACACTGAAAGCAATGACTATATAAACTCAACAAGTGCCAAGTCTATATTATAGGAATCATTTTTACTCATGTTAAATAGACCTTAATCGGTATTTTTGCTAACAATTGCCACAGTTAAGTAATAATTATTACTGGACCTATCTTTTAAAAAGTTTTTATTAAAGGTTCTAACTTAACAAGAAAAACACAATTATTAAGGAATGGTGTTCACAACTGTGTGGTAGTATGACTGTGTGATTTGGTTTTGGAGGAAAACTTTGAGGAGAAAGATTTAAATATTCTCAGGTATTATATTGGCTTAGATTTTATTCACATCCAAACTAAAGAAATATATTACTTTGTATTCTAACCATGTTTGCAATGTTTTGTTCAATTAATCATATACCTACTCTAAAATACCCTTCCTGTTATAACTTTATTTCCTGGATTTAATCACTTCTTAAGGATCAGTTAATTCGGTTTTTTTCTTTTGCCCATCAACACACTGACCTTTACTTCCCCCAGGAGATTAGCTTAAAATTCTGGAGAAATTTTTGGTTCTGACCACTGTACAAAGCTGTCATTTAGGCTGAATTGGGTTGGAATCAATCAAGTTTCCCAAACACCTTACATTACTAAGAAAAGTGAGCATTGCATATCAGAAACACTCTCACTGAGTACACTTACCTGTGCCCCTTAACTGAAACTGCCCGCTGGAGTTATATGAAATTAAATTTCATTATTGGTATTCAACATGAGCTATTATGTTTTTATAATAATAATTTCAATAATAATATAACCTTTGTTTAACATGGGCACCTGGTTAGCTAAATGAGACCCCAGCTGTCAGTGAAATACCTACCTCAGTATGGGAGTTAAAAGTTAATAAACTCATAATATGAGTAAAGAAAATAATAATAATACTTCAGTTCTCTCCAAGGAATTCAAAGCACTGTGTGGATACCATTTCATTAATCTCCATATAAATCTTAGGTGCATGGTATAAAAAATAATTTTTTAAACTTAGGAGAAACTAGCAATGGAATTACAGTTTGTTTTGACTTGAAAAGAAACCCCAAGTCTATCCATTTCTTTCCATCTGCCTGGTGCCCATATGGTTCAAGTTTCCATCATCTTGCCTGAATTAGTAGATGGTTTTAACCAATCTCACCATGCTTATTCTTACTTCCCTATAATCAACCCCAATAGAGCAATCAGAATATGGATATATGTATATATATACGTATATATATATACATGTATATATACATGTGTATATATATATATATAACTAATATCAAACTATATCGCTCCTGAGTTTAAATCACTTCAATGAATCTTCTCCTCTACCCTTCACCCTTACTCTATTTAGTCACACTCAACCTCTGTTCTTTTCCTCTAACAACTCAAGTGTTTGTCTATCTTGGGATCTGTCAGCTCACTTGCTCCACTATATAGCACATCAGGCTTTATTATTCCATATACTTTCTTCATATCTTCTCTTTATGAGCCTCTATAAAAAGTGACCTTCTGATTGTCTTCCATAAGCTCCCTACATAAAATAGCTCTTGTGTTCACATTACTCTCTACCGCACAAGTATCTTTTCTTCCCATATAGAAGCTATAGCTCATGTTGCACTGATCCTTTTATTTGCCTATTTGCTAATAATGTCCCTTCCCCTCTCAACACCTGCAACTTGAGGATAGGCTCCTAAGAGCAGACTTGCTCTCTGGGATAATCTTCTAGTATACCCTTGTCTCTGGGGCTTAGCATGACATCTGGAGCACACTGGGTCTTTGTAAATATTTTTAGATTATTTCTTTTATATTCACATATGTAAATAAATATTTAAATATAAGAATAAATGTTTTGAGTGATATTGTCTTAGCCTGAGAAAATCTTTATTCTTCTATTGTCCATAGTTATAAATACATTCAGAAGGTGGGGTGCATCTATACACACCATGGATACTTATTTACTGAATATTTTCCATCCAACTTATTTGGTGTTCCCTATGAGGACTTCTCATTTAGGAGTACCAAATTCTTCCTCCCCACAATAATACTCAATATCTAACCTGTCCCTTTGGAGACGTGCACTGCCATTGTTCAAGTTTCTTGTTTCCTCCTGCCAAAGTCTTAGTGCATATTGAGTTGTCCTATAATTAAAAAAAAAATCCTACTTTTAATAAGGAACTAAGTTATTACAAACTTAGATTTTCTAAAGCAAGAGGTTTGAGTTAGTACAAATATTCAGGGAGCAACATTCACAATCAAGTAGTTGCAAATAAAATTCTGTCTGCAAAGGTCCTTCTTATTAATGCTATGGATTGTGTTACATTAATGAATCTCATCTAAGGTCCCTTTTGACCATGGTGAGTTTATCAAATTCCTGATGATAGATCATAAATCTAATTGTCACCATACAGACCTATTTTTCCCCCCCAAAGCAAATTTCTTCTAGGTGTTTGGGTTTGACTGACTTTAATTCACTGATAGGAATTAGTCTCCTTAATAAACTTAGATAGACGCTGAGGCCACTGTGGCATCACCACCCCCAGATTCTTATCTGCTAATCAAATTCTCACTTTTTTCACAGAAGGTCAAGAATCCTTTGAGAGTTGGGAAATGAGACGAATTTCTATGTGTGGATAACCTTTTTGGGACTCCATTCTTTATTAGACTTTCATATCAGCCCTGCCAGTCTTATTCACTGGTGAGAGGGGCCTTTTCTGCTTAACACTGCTTGACTTGACTGTGATGGGTAATGGGCAGCAGTGGGATGAGGGCACTAAAGCCCCCAGTGTCATGCTAGCCCACACCGCTACCTTGTTATGATTCACTACTTCATCCTTTTATTTTGAGTTGGGAAATAGACTTGGACATATCTGTTGTATATGTCAAGGCCCCTCATTTGTCAAAGTATTAGTGGTCCAGTGTCAACATAAATACATCTGTCCATAAATCTTGACAGGTATAATGATTTGTTGCATTTGAAAAGCATGACTCTAACATTAGACCCCTTTTTGATTCCTAACATGATTATCTTTAAAGCCAGGCATTTCAGATGCCTTCTGAATTGACTTCTGTCAAGTGATTGAGTAGCTCCCGCTGACTTATCTACTCTTATGAAGTTAATACCATCATGGCCTCTGCTGTCACCTGCCTCGAAGGCCAGCTGGACTGTGGCAGAAATTACTGTTCTTGATGTGCTCATTACTCTTTATGGTGGAAATGTCTTAGTTCTTGGGCTTTTGTTTTGTTTTTCAGTAGGACACTGTTGTCAGGTTGTTTCTTAGCAGCAAAATGGACTTGGCATTTTGGTCAAATGAAGAATTTCCTAGCATTCAGTGAGCCAGAAAATTCATAAAACTAAACTGTGAGAGGCCTCTGCTGTGAGACAACAAATAGCTTTATAATCACTTGATAATGGTATGAATTTGCAAACCCAAAAGAAAGCAAATGTCATCTGGTGGTTAGGCAAGGTTTTTTCTTTGTTTGATAGATAGTATTTATTGAGTGTTTATTACATGCCAAACCCAATGCTTCTCATGCAATGTTTCTTTTAATCTTACCAACAATCTAAGAGCTACTGAAACATGGATATAGGGTACAACAGCTGGTAGAAGAACATGGCTGGTAGAGGACAGGCCATTGTCATTAGGAATTTCAGTGGCATGAACAGTTGTAAGATTGCTCAAGTTCAGGGAACAACAATGGGGTTTCTTTAACACACAAAGGCAACAAGTAGCCAGCAATTCACCCTAGAGAGTGCCCTAGAGAGAGCGGGTTGGGATTCAACTCACCACAGCTGGAGGTCCTCACAGGAAGAGTTGCTGACATGATGGCACAGTAGCCTGCAGCAAGTGTCTGAAGGTCTGGTGGACAGCACCTGGCACTGAACAAAAAGCAACGGAGGTAAAGCACTGGAAGGTGGTGCCAGGCGGTACACTTGTTAGCACCGCCAGTAGTGCTGCTCACAGTCACCAGTGGTAGGGTTGAAAATATCCGCATTATACTTCTTTGTGAGCTATTGTCCCACACCCACAACAAACAGTTCTTTAAGGCACCAGGCCTGGGTCCTTGGGTGCTCTTTTCAACAGGTAGCAGCAGCAGGACCGGAAGGAGTTGTAGCTGTGCCTTCATCACAAAGCCCCTCAACTTCTGCCTTCAAAGACCTGCTGCTGGATGCTTTCTTCATTCTTCAGAGGCCAGAAACACAGTGGAATCTGAGAGTTCCAAGCTACTCTACCTCTTTCAGTGTCCCCCGCCCTAGTTGATAGCTGCCTGATTGGACCATTTTCAATTCTAAGTGACCAATTAGATCAGTTTAGAATCAATCAGCCCATCTAGTGCCAAATAATTAACTAGTGAGTTGATGAACACAACTGGTTCACTTTGCTTGCACCACATCAGACCATGCTAAGATCCAGACACAAATACAAAAAGGCTAGGTTTTCAGCAGGAAGTTACAGTGAACGTTTCCCACTAGCTTCCCAGAGTACTGCCTCTAGGCAATACCCAGACTGCCCTCCAGCCTCCAGGATGACTCTACAAAGACCTGGCACTAACCCGGCTCAATGCATATTGCCCAGTGACCATGCTCTAGGCAGCTATTGGGAAACTCCCACTCCAGATTTCTGCTGAAAACCTGGTGGCACTCAGGCAGCAATTTCTGGATGGGCATGCTTTTTCAACAGTTCTTGCCACTTAGGTGGTGGTGGGAAAGAGAGACAGTCTTATCCACAGTCCACCTCATGGGGCCCCAATTTCAATACTAGTAAAGTCATGTCCAGGAACTGTCCTGTGAATTCCTAAGACTGGCTGCTGAGAAGCAGCAGACATTTGGCACAAGCGGTCTGACTCTGTAGTCTGATTTCTGACCCTCCACTCTTAACCACTGTCCCACACCATTGCCTTCTTGTCTTTCTGTCACTTTCCCAGGCGCAGAGACTTGCTTGATACTTGAATGGCTCTTCAGTGGGCACAGTAACCAGGGAAAGCTTGCACGGATGACACATGTACATGCTGACAGGAGCCTGAGGGAAGTTCAAGCCCTGATTGTTGCCATTTACATTGTGATTTGGGAAATTTCCTTCTTGGTAAATTATGTTGTGGTAAACTTTCAAAAATGGGGAGATAAGAAAGATGTAATTTTTTTAAATGAAGGTTGTTATATACCTTTTTTAATAAAACAACTGAATTCCCTAATTCAGAGTTTATTTTTTTAATTGCATTGTTTATCATCTATTCACTCACCTTGTATTCTTTTCCTTCTTCTCTTCTTTACTCCCATTTATAAACTCACAGATAAGGCAAAAATCTACTTTGCTGATTCCTTTTTTAAATCCTTTAATTTAAATCAGGTTTCTTCCTGTTCTTTCACAATTCCTCTGAGCCCTTCCTCTGTTGTTTGTTTAGATATACCAAACAGAAATTTCCCTTAAGGTAAAAATGAATGGGGTGCTAATTCTGCCACAAATAATTCATCTGGAGTCTTCATTTAAAGGCATAGTTTCCTATTTCAGTTTGATATGCACTCATTCAACACTTATTATGTGGACTCTGGCCAAACAAAAGTAAAACCTTGAATCTGATCTGAATATTAAAAATAGCTGGAGGGGGGCAAAATCACTGGAGAAGGGAGGAATAGATGTATGTCTGTTTATTTAAATATATGTGGATATGTATTTCTTACAGTCGAAGAAAACCATTATAAAGCAATATTCAGTACTGTAATGGGAACAACATAGAGAGATAATAATAGATTTTAGATAAAGAAAAATTTATGGTAATACAGAAAAACTTTAAAAGAAGCATCATTAATGCAGTCATTTAATACAGAGACACCAGAGTAGGTAGGCACCTTCAAGCAGACCTGATGATGCAAGAGCAAAACCTGAAATGGGAGTACAAATATCATTTGGTTAGAAAGGACAAGTAATATAGCAGGGCACAGTGGCATGTGCCTGTAAGCGACAGCTTATGGAATCACGGCTGGGTCTGGGAACCACGGTTCGAGTCCCACCCAGGACAACACAGGGAGATGTAGTCCCAAAAACATAGCTGGGGTGGTGGTGCAAGTCTGTAATCCTAGCTACCTGGGAAACTGAAGCTGGGGATTGCTTGGGTCCATGGTACCACAGGCAACGTGAGCCTGCGGTTCCACAGTACATGCAAAAATAGCGAGACCTAGTCTCAAAAGAGAGAGAGAGAGAGAGAGAGAGAGAGAGAGAGAGAGAGAGAGAGAGGACAAGTAGTGTGTAGACAGTGGAGGGATTATCAAATAAATCTGATGATAACCAGAAGAGACCTGAGATCAGAGCTGTATTTATTGCAGAAACTTTCTGGTGGCAGGAATATATGGTGCTTTTAAGTATATTTCTTGCCATTCATTTGAAAGATGAGTTGACATGGAGAAAAGAGTAGAAAGACAGAAATACTCGGTCCCTCATCATTTTTGACCTTCATGACCCAATTACCTGTCTCTGTTAGTGAGGGTCTCTGCTAGGTCTATAGTTGCTGATTAAGTCATGTTCTTTCACATCCCATTGGGAAGACCATTTTTCTATTCCCATGGCACTGATAGGGTCCTTTCCTTTCTACAAAGAATAAGCTCCTATCTGATGTAAGCTTTCATATATGTAGGCTTAATGTCACTTCTGGCAGCCCTTAATCTCAAGGGTTTAGAAGATGAAGTCCTACAGTTCAGGAATCTAAGCAGGTTCTAGAGATCTCCATTCCAGGTAGATTATAAACACACAGTTCTTACATTTAAGCTGAGAGAACTCAGTAGTTCTGTACAGAGATTAATGGACACCACTCCCAATGATCCGGGATATGACACAAGAATTTGCATTTCTACCAAGAAATATTTCTATCAACAAATAATGTTGATACTATTAAACTGGTACCTACATTTTGAGAAGAACTGATAGAGGGGAAAGTGAGGCTGGAGGAAAGAAAAGTATTGTTTGTTCCAGGTTGGCTGCAAATTACCACAGAGCCCCCTGTCTGTCAGAGCAGGAACTACAATTCAGAAGTAAGACTCCAGCCATCACTAGACCAGCAGACTTATGTTTTCTGGTCACCACAAACCAGCCCAGTAGAGTGTGCAAGGCTCATTTTAATTTTATAATTTTATTTATTTTACGGACTGAACACAAGAATGTCTCTGGGCATTGTAAGCCAATCACACACATACAGACATCTCCGATTTATAATCCAAATAACAGCAGCTATGATAACCCTTTTGCATTGTAATATCAAGTTGTTTGCAGTCTAGTCTCCTCAAATTTCTAATGTCATCTTCACAGAGTCTAAGATACATATTTATTCATATTTTACCTTCCCTGAAATCAGAAGGATACACTTTGTAATCTCTACACCCGGGTTCTTTATACTCCTTGCTATGATGTGAGAAGGGTGTCAGTGGTGATTTAAGAGAAGCAGAGAAAAAAGGACAAAGAGAGAAAGATGTGTTGAGGCGATGGTGAGAGGAAGGAAAGGTATGGAACTTCTAGACACAAGACTAGCAGATGCAACAGTTGGAGAAAGGGCGTGAGAAATAAAGGTGAGAATATAAGAAGTAGCAGAAAAGAAGCAGGAAACGGAGTGCTAAGCATAAGAGCTTCTTCCACAGTGAGGTATGTCTCTGTGGTGATCATGCTCACCTTCCTTTGTGTGTGCAAGAATACATGATAAAAATCCACCTAAATATGTTTGAAAAGATTCTTCCTACCAGTGTAAAATACAAGTTCTATGTGACAATGAAGTCTTGTGTTATGCTTTAATCAAAGCATTTTTTTCCTCCTTAGTAGAACATACAATAATGTGCTTCTTATAATTGGTGAAGTCTTAGAGTCAGTAAAATAGAGTGATTTGGGGAATTATGTGATGACAAAAGAAAGAAGCATTAATGACAAGGTTGCCTTTTCTTTGGAAATTTTCAAGGTGGCCATTTCCAACATATTCTGTTTTAATATGCTGTGCAGCACTTAGCATGACAAGTATCTGCTCTTTCAATAATATTGCTATTATTTGTCTGCCTGTCTTTTTTTTTTCTAGAACAGAGGTTGGCAAATATTTTCTGTTCAAGGACCAGACAACAAACATTTTAGACTTTGTGAGCAATGACATCTCTGTCACAACTACTTAAATCTGCTGTTGAAGTAAGAAAGCTAGCATAGACAATAAGTAAACAAATGAGCATTGCTGTATTCCAATATGACTTTATTTACAAATAACAGACTGATCATCAATGGTTCCTATTTGGTTCATGGGCCATTATGTGGCCACCCCCAATTATAAGGTAGAAACATAATAAATGTTTTATCTACCATGTTGAACCAAAAAAGCATTCTTTATAGTACCAACTTTATTAAGTTTTAATTCAAATATTATAAAATTCACCCATGCAAATTATACACTCTAGTGTTCTCTAGTCTATTCATAATTATGTGCAACCAACACTATAGTCAGCTTTAGAACAATCCTATCACCCTAAAAAGAAATCTTGTACTTAGTTATTCTGCCCACCCCCCTACACATCACCACCGCTATCATTCTGCCCTCCATCAGCTGCTAATCTATTTGTTTTTTTTCTCAGCAGATTCCCTATTCTGGACATAATGAGTTACATAATATTTTATTACCTTCTTTCACCTAACATAATGTTTTCAAGGTTTATCCATGTAGCAGTAGCAATATCACAATTCCTTTCCTTTTTACAACTATTATCCCATTATATAATATACCACATTTTGTTTCTTTATCCAGTTAAAGGAAATTTGAATTGTTCAGATACTTTGAGTTTTCCAATTTCTTTAATTATGTCACAAAAAAATCTAGAATTTAAAAGTCCACCTAAGTCCATATGTGCACACACACACATACACACATGCACGCGTGTGTACACACACTATCTGATAGAGAACATTTCAATTAAGCTTTAATTATATTTTTTAAATAGTAGAGAATGTTTTATTGTAAGATAATTAAAAGTACCACTTTAACAAAGACCCATATTCATAAGCATATTCTATATTTTCATAAAATAATGTGAAAATTGAAAAATATTTGCTAGGGGTGCTTTCACACTTGAAACAAAAACCAAATATTTTACTTAGTAGTTATCACATACTAGACAACTTCTAGGCTACTGAATAATGTCTTTCTTCCCATGGAGTTGCCACTCTGGTATGGGGGAGACATGATACAAGCAAATAGCTACTTTCAGATATTTATATCTGCTGAGAGAGGAGTACAGTGAGGCAAACAGAGCTTCAGGGTGGGAGAGAAGTTAGTCCTTTTAGATTTGAGGTTGAGACAGGCCTTTCTGAGAAAGAAATATTTGAGCTGAAACCTAAGCAGTGAGGAGGGAGTCATAAAAAGGTGTGGGAGAAGAGGCAGGTCCTAAGATGGGGATGGGCTTGAAATGCCATGAGAAAGCCTGGGTAAGCCACAGGTGCAGTCCTGCTCTTTGTTGTTCATAGGGAATACTCCTCTTTTATTTCACAGGTTGAACCATAAAACTCTGTATATAGATAGAACCACCCACTATTTATGGCATTTATGACAAATTATTAACACTATGGCTAATTTCTAGGCTTGTCTTCAATTTCATCCTTCTACACTTTATTTTGTAATGGTGGCCTTGGGGTTCTGCAAACCACACTTCTCACTTTACCATCTGAATTCTTGCTTGATTGGCCAATAGGGAGCTTTAAGGGAACTGGAAAACAGAGAAGAAAACGAGCCTGTTTCTTTCCTCTGTGCTATTTCTACAGTGATAATTGACTCCAAAAGATGTTGATCCAATTTCCAGAATCACCCTCACCGATTCCCTGCATGCTTCACTGCATGTCATCAGAAGTACCAGCATCTCTTCAGAGGGTGCTGCTCTTCTGGATTCTTGAGATACCAGCACCAGCCACTCGGCACCATTTCCTCAGTCATCTGAGCCCAGGTCAGCAAGGCTCCCTCTCTGGGTTCTTTTCTCCAGCTCCTCCCCGTGGGAGCAGTAGCTGTTTCCTGCACTACTGTTTCATTTTACTTTGAGCCCATCAGTACCTGTTTGCTCAATTCCCTGTATTAAGTTAGCTCCATTCAAAGAAACTGTGTGGCTTCTGTCCTCCCAGCTACACAATTCATAGGACTCACTCAGTGAAAAATGAAAACCTCCTGCTCAAAAGAGAGAAAATAAGTGCCATTAAAGATATTAAAATATAGTGTCTTTCTTCCAGGGCCTCTTTATTCTTCTCAACTATTTACAATGCTTTTGTCTACCATTAAATGTCATTTTAAGTATAGAAAAATTAAAACTTTAGTAGCATGGTTTTTTACCATTCATCCTTTATGTGCACTTCCAATATTCATTGCAAACATAAGAATATTCAGCTCATACATCAAATTACCAAAATTACATCGTTTATATTTCATGGTGCTTATATGTGCAGTTATTTTATTCTTACCAGAACAGTGGAACACTGCACAAAACTAACTACTATTTTTATCTCATTTCTTGATCCTCCCAAATTCTCATTTCTCCCAAACAAAACTCAGGGCTTCCATAACATATTTCCCCTCTCCTCACTTTGTCTCTCTAAATAACAATGTGCCTTCAAAATTCTGTCTTCGATGGGCTTTCTGAAGGTTTTATGCAAATAGGATGGCAAGAGATGATGAATACACATATTATGAATATTGCCCCCTGCTCATGATCATTCCTCCTGTTGAAATTCCGTCTCAAAACATGGGTTCAATTAGAGTTTGTTGAGAATTTCTTGATGGTGAAAGCAGAGCGTCACTCTGGGGCTGAGAGAATGCAAGCACTCCCATGAACCAGCTCAGTACACTTTACTTGTGTTTATCCTATAACAGGTTCACATCTACCAATGCTCAATGTTGGACATTCTGCTGTGGCCTTCTGCTTATGTTATATCTCCCACATCTCTTATTTTCTTTTTAGAATTGATTGCATATACATATATACATCTCTATATATTTTATATATGTCCCCCACCCTGAATTTTACCCCCCCCAATCTATGCTTCAGTTCTGCAGGCAGTTTGTTAGTTTTAAGTTTTATATGTTCTTTTGTTTGTTTGTTTTTCCTATATCCCTCATATAGGTGAGATCATCCAGCATTTCTCTTTTTCTTTCTGGATTATTTCTGCTAGTATGATTCCTTCTAGGTCCATCCACGTTACCATAAATGTATCAAATTTGTCCTTTTGATTGCTGAATAGTATTCCATTGTGTAAATATACCACAACTTTCTGATTCATTCATCTTTTGGGGGTTATTTGGGTTGTTTCCAAATAGTGCTACAATAAACATTCGAGTATAGGTGTCCTTTTGAATTAATGCTTTTGTATCCTCTGGGTAGATTCCCAGAAGTAAGATTGATGGATCAAATTATAGTTGCATTTTCAGTAGTTTGAGGGTCCTCCACACAGCTCTCCATAGTGACTGGACAAGTTTGCATTCTCACCAGCAGTGTAAAAGTGTTCTTTTTTTTTTCCACATCCACTCCCGCACTTGTTGATACCTGGTTTTTTTATATAGGCCACTCTTACTAATGTGAGGTGGTATCACTGTGGTTTTCACTTGCATTTCCCTGATTATAAGTGATGTTGAGCATTGTTTTCATATGCTTATAGGGCATTTGTACTTGCTTTTTGAAGAAGTGTCTTTTAAGCACTTTTCTATTTTTTGACCAGACCTTTTGCTTCACTTTTGTTAAGTTGTGTGAGTTCACTGTGGATCTTTGATATCAGACCCCTGTCAGTTGAACAGAGGGCAAAATTTTTTTACCATTCAGTTGTATGTCTCTTTGTTTTGGTTATTATCTCGATCTCCCATATCTTGAAAAAACACTTTTATGATTTTCCTTGGTCTCCAGATGAACCCATCTTCCATATTCTTTAGAGGTCATGAACTTATATTTTGTCATGAAAACACACAGTTTTACTCTCTTGCCTAGAACTAGGGCATTCATTATGCAAATTTCAGCAAATATGAAAGCCAACTCTCTAATAACCTCAAAAATGTAGGAAATCAGATGTATTTGGCATAAATGGTCTGTGCTTTTCAACCCTGAACTGAGCAAAGCCATAATTGTAAATCTCTTGGTTTTACTAGTCACTAGTAATGGTCTCTTATTTGACCAGCATGAAGTGAGTATTAGAGTTCCATATACTATGAGAATTCTAATTTTCAGTGAGGAGGGACAACTTCACCCTGGATTTTACATAAATCATGTTTCTCTTTCTTGGCAGTTTAAAAAAAAAAAAACACATTTATCTTGGGTGACTTTTAATGCTCATCCCTAATTTGTAAAGTATTTAAACATGATCTTATATCACTTTATAATGAAAGGTGGCAATGTACTGAGGAGACTATATATAGAGTTCCTATTGGAAACTCAATGTCAAGTCTTTCCCTAATAAAAAAAAGACTAATCTAACTAACCAATGAATACTCTATGAAACACGGTATTAGAGAGAAAATGAGATGAATCAAATTTTTCCTCTCTCTTCCTATAAGCTTGATTCCCAAATTACCCAAATAATATTTCCAAGCTAAGATAAAAAATTGTCCCAATTCCTGCTTGCTTCCTAGAGGGAAAAAATTAACAGAAGACCATGTCAGGCAAACAAAAAAAAAAAAAATTCAAATTAATTAAGCTGAGAAACTTTTCTTATGAAAGGTACACAGAAGGCCTGAAAACACACTAGACATTTCTAAAGATCACAGATTAGCAAACATTAAGAGAAGTCTGTCAAAAAAAAGAAAAACAAAAAGATAGAAAAAGGGGGAAACAAGTTTTCTCTGAACATAAGGTTCGTAAAAGACATTTTGAGAGGAATTAAATCTCTCTTGCACCTTTAAACTCTCAGCTATCAATAGAGTTTACTGGAGATGGAAGCCGTTCACAGTGACACACCCTTCACTTATTTGGAGAATGTGATTTTCCATCCTGCCATTACCTGGCATCCAGACAAGTGTTATAAAAATATGTCATCATAAGCAGCCTAGAATAAATACTCAAATCCTCAGGATTGTTTATCATTTCTCAAATGTCTTCCGTGGGTTTTAGAATTCTAGCTCTTTGTTACGTTTGGGGTGGATAGTTTGTTTGGAGTACTCATAGATGGCCAACCCAAAGGTCATTCTATGTAAGCCAGGGAGCATTACAGCATGTGGCAAAATGCCAAGTGGTTAACACTGGACCACTTGTAAATGGATTCCTGGACAGATTGTCTCATAGTCAATCCATTAAAACCAGCCCAACCAAATATTTCATTTGCTTAATAATTTTTTTTTTAATTATAATCTTCATGTGCTTGGTCAATGAATAAAGTGAAACCGTATCTTTCCACTAAAGTTGAAACTACACAGTCACATCAATATTGTGACATTAAATGTTTATTGAACATGCTTAGGTACAGAATACCACCATCAGAGACAGGGAGCTTGGACTAGAAAGATGAAGTCACACAGTGAGTACCCTGGCTGTGCTCACTACACAATGGAAGAAATAGATAACGCTGACCCATTCCAATTCCATTGAGTCAAAAATCCCATCTCTATGATAGTAACTCTTTTGGTCTGCCCTTACTCCATTTTATAAATACACTGCATAAAAATACAGCATAGCCTGGTTGAGTTCATTCTCAGTAAGTTAGACTTGCACCAAATCTAGAATATTCTAGACTATTTATTAGAAGATGCAATGATGCTGGTCTTCTGGATCATGGCTTCTCATGTGGTACAATTTGATATTGGCCTGCTATATTAACAAACTCCTATTGACTAGAGAGTATGGACCTAAGTGGGTGTTTATCCACCAGCCAGGACGGTAGTGTAGGATGGAAACATCATCACATCTCATAGAAAGGAGGGCTGCCACAACCAAGTGCTGGCATTCCACATGACCTTAAAGAGTTCCTAGAGGTTCTTAGTTTTCAATGACAGCCTGCTTCCTTTGTTAAATAAATAACAATATTTAGCTTTCATATTGTTATATTCCGTCTTTTGAAACATATCCTGTAGCATGAATTTGCCAATACAAAGCTGGCTTTTTAAGTGATTTGTCTGTAACCAAGCATTTTAGAACTTTTACTTCCTAAGTCTGTGCTAAAAAGCAATTCAAGAAGACTTAAAATTCTCTTGGGGACTGATTTTATAGCAACAGTGAAAGCGCACAAACTTGCAGGAGCAGCCAATTTCTTTCTTCAGCGGGAAACAGCATCCATCGGCTCTAGGGCCTCAGCACAAATGGTTTAACGCTGTCATAAAAACCGCTAACCATTGGGTATTAACATGCTTTTTATCATTAAGTTTTTATTGAAAATGATATTTGGAAGCTACTCATTTGGCGGTGATTTTTCCCCCTCCAGCATTTATGGTGGATGCAACTTCCCATTCTGCTAGGAGGACCACTGAATGCCTTGGCTGCACCACAATGGAAAAGGGATTTTTAGCTTCCTCTTCCACCGGCCTGGTGGTCATGAGCTCAGCAACAGAGGTGGTCAAAGGCTTGATATTCTCCTTTGCAGGCATGCCCAGCTGAAGAATAAGCTCTCTTCCTCTTTCCCTCACCCCCACCCCCAGAAACATGCTGTGGGCCACTTGGGGATGGCTAATACCAGCATAAGACCAGTCTGGGTCACTGATAGAGCAGCGTCATTGGTCTCAATATTAGGTCTACATGAAACCCATAGGAAAACCTGTTCTTTTCTCAAAAAGTCAAAACAGACGGCACATGCACATAGATTGGAGAGATGCATCCAAGAAAAAAAAAGAGAGAGAGAGATGTTTGTGCCTGCATTCTTCATTCCATCTGGCACATGATTGGGGTAAACTTGTTTGGGCAAATGTTGGGCTTTGATGGTTACACAGCAAACCCACGAGCCCTTTTCGGAGAGCACCAGCGTGGTGGTCGGTGGGTGCTGGACCAAACACAGGGACACGCACAACCAAATATGAACTCTGTACCCACCACCCACAAAAACCTGGGTCTTTCCCAAAAGGAAGTGAAGACAGACCGCGCACACACGGAAATAGCGTGTGTGCCTTCCTGCCATCTGGAACAGGAGCCGGGCAGGAGTAAACTGATTGGGGGGGGTGGGGGGAATGCTGTTTTTTCCCAATAGTTATATCAGATCTGGATGTACCCAAACTATAGAGGGTCAAACCACAGCCAGATTTTCCTTCATATTTCGCATTCAGTATCAAACTTCTGAAGAAACCCAATTCCCACTGAGTGCTTTACATGAAAGCTGTAAAATGTTTGTAGAAAATATTGTGTATAAGTGTGTAGAAAATCTATTATTACAAGAAAAGGAAATTGTCCACGCATGAAGAGTGATAAGCCTTTATTGGGGATAATTGTTTTAGCATTGTTTGTGGGTATGTTTTTATTTATCTTCGGGTGTTTTTTTTTTTTAATTAACCACAATCGAAGTGTTACTAAATTAACATGGCTATTAGTCTCCAGATCCCTATTTGCAACACCTTATGCTAATATCATAGGTTCTTATTAAAAATAGCCTTCCAAGAACACGTGTACCTGGCTATTTGGAAGTGAGACATACGATTTTGCATTTTTAGTAAGTATTCCACCCTGGCATGCCCTAGTGATGGCAACAGACACCAAAGGATGTACTCTGCTTCTCATGGATGGGATGGAGGATGTAGAATACAGCTCATTCTGTAGTACTGCTTAAATAATGCAAATAACTATCGAGTTTTCTTTGCTTCTTTCAGATAAGCCCTCTATGTTCATTCACAAAAGTTAAAGTGAGATTCCCATCTCAGTGCTCATCTTTAGGCTGAGCCAAATTGACTAAAGGGAAAAAGGTTACAAACAGTTTCTACTAGACAAAGCACTCGGTGCACAATCTCCACTGGGTCACAAGGTAGTCACAGGAGCATCCGAGCTTCTACAAAATAATAAGTGACCAATACATGTTAAAATGCAGGTATTCCCAGAACATTTTAAAAAGCAGATGAAAAGCCTACTCCCAACTCAATAGTTAACCTAACATGTCAAATGACTGTCCAAGTGCTATTCAGAGACCTGGTCTCCACTGCTCTGTGGTTACTCATGGGGCAGGTCCTCAGAACATCAGGGTTCTGGGGTTCCATTAATGTTCTGTTTCTTGTTCTTGGTGATGATTAGAAAGTGGATTCCCTTCAATGAAAATTCACCAAATGATAAAATGACAATCTGACACTTTTCTGTACTTATAGCTAGTCTTCCCCCCAAAAAAATTACGCCAAAAATGAAAAATTCAAATCATTATATTATTTCTATATTTTCAAAATCTAACAATCTTTCCAAGCTCTCTCCTCTGCTCTGAGTTGTTTTTATACTTGAGAAATATTCATAGGTGCCATTTAATTGTTTTGAGCAGTAAGTGTATGGCAGCTGAGACCAAAGATAAAAACAATTGCTATTCATTTAGCAAAATAATTCAATAGAGATTTGTTGACCACCTGTTCTGTGTCAGGCACTGTTTTAAACATTGAGAATCTAGAAGTTAGAAGACCAATAAAATCCCCGCTGAGATGGAACTTATAGTCTGTGGAAGAAATACAATAAATTAAAAAATGGAGCATTATTGACAACTAATACAGTGACTATCAGCAATGGCAAATAAGTGAAATTAATGTTTTCTTTTATTGAAGTAACATTGTACATGATTCTAAATCAATATGTGCACTACATAAACATTTTAAAATTTAATTCACTATTCTCCTAGGCAAGGGAATACAAATCAGCAAAGACATTCTAGAGAGGTTTATGGGACAGGAAAGGAAATCAGGTTTTTTAGCATCAGAAAAGGCAATTTTTGGTGGTTATGAAAATTAAAAATTGAAAAACAATTCACTCTGCTTAGGATCCCATGAGTCCAATGTGGAAGAAATTAAAATAAACTCTGTTGTTGGTGATCAGGAGTCTCCTTAGCATCTGCTGATCTGAGGCAACTCAATGTGTATGTTAGAATGCTTCCATTTTGCTGTCCTTTAGGTAAGCAAAGTGATATATTGCCTTCTACAATGCATGAGATAATTTCAAGTAGTAGTAAAGGATTTGCAGAAAAATTAAATCCAGTGTAATTCTGGGAGGTGGAGAAAAGGCAGTCAGAGGAAGCCTCTCAGAGGGGGACAATTTGAAGTGAGACCTCAGTGTGTTGGAGGAAAGAGCAACAGAGAGGGGAACACCTCAGTCAAAAATCCTAGAGCAGGACCCTAGTGACATTGAAGACCAGGCTGCTGAAAGAAAGGAAATTACCCCAGAAGACAATGGATAAAGTGAAGTTTCAGGAAGTCAGCACAACTGAAAATATGGAAGAATCTGCAACATGTCTTTCATCTTACATGTGTGTATGGTGTGTCTAACCGTTCTATGTCTTACATGAGGCTCATGATTAATTACAACTAAACCATATAAAAACTCTGGATCCATTGTGGTTTTCTAAGTTGCCAATAAGCTGGATAATATACCAGGAAGTGAAATCTCCCAGAGTTGTGGGCTGGTGCTAGAAAATGCATTGTGCCTCAAACAACTTAACAAATAAACTGCTGGGAGTACGGCAGGGCCCAGGGAGTCAGTTCATCATTCTTGCCAGCAGGTAGTTTTCAAGTTGCTCGAAGCAAACAAGGATTCATCCATTCAACATGTAAAGTATAACAATGAATATTCAATATTCAATCCTGGTTCTGGTTTTTGGCAGAACCCAGCAAAATGGGGGGAAAAATTCTTTTCTTCTTCCGTTCCCCTGGAGATTTGTGTATCTCCCTTGATATGGGTTAGAGAAACCTCTGCAGGAAGGCCAGCTTGCTTCAAGAAACTGCTTTGGTCTCTTTATGTATATTAGAACAATTAACATCTAGTTTTGCCTTACAAAGGACTTTCTCTCCTTTTATGTTTTAGTTCTTAAAATTCCCAGAATGGTGTACAGTAAAACTGTTCACTTGAGAAATTAAGTACCGTATGCGATAAGACAGTTGGATGAAATTTTTAAGCTGTCATTAAAAATGATTATAATTAGGACAAACTACAAGAAAATGCTTTAAAATTGAGACCCAAGTGAATTAAAAATTAAGGGGTGTATTATGTATTATCATGTTGAAAGGCTGGGTTTTATGCATCTAACACATATTAACACTAATACAGTTGCCTGCTAAAATCCCCAGATAGTGAGACGAAAACCGCCCCCCTTCAATTTGTTTTTGGTGAACTACCCGAGAATTTGTGGCATGCTAACAAGATAGCATATTCTGTGCTCAGAGGGAGAAGGGCAAAGAGCAAATGTAAACAGTTTACCTTTCCTCTGTTGTGAGAATTTCTCCCAAGAAGTTTTTCATACCCTGCGAGGACATGGAATTACTTCATAACAAGATTGAGTTTTCTCTCATTCTGAAGAATGTTCCAGAATCATCTAGGATGAAATTATGTTATCTTCCAATTTTGATTATTCTTTTGAGGGTGAAACCATCTTTACCCACATTCACTTGGGGAAAATTAGAATTGCAAACTCTACTCAGGTCCTGAGGAAGGCGCAAGGGCATCAATTTTACATCAGCCCACTTCCAACACTCACAGGTTTTTTTAAGTTATACTCCTCTCTTTGATCTGCTGCCACTTTTTATAGCTCACCATCAGGTCCCATTAACATCTTGCAGCCCTTAACCTTCCCAGGGACTTGAACTGATTGTGAGGAAACTGAATATGTGCTCAGAGCATTATGCCAGTGACCTAAGCAAAGAAGTTCCATCCTTTCCTCCAGGGCCCTGGAGATAAAGGGTAAGAGGCAGTGATAGAGTTAGGGAAGGCAAGTAGGGAGGAGAGTGGACAGGAAGCTCTCTCTTGCTGGTACCTTGAGGGAAATTGTTATCAGGTATAACTGAGGACCTGGAATGCACTTACAGATTGTCAGTGATTCATAGTTCTATGAGGGCAGGGCTGCCATGTAGCAGGTGCTCAAGAAAAATATGTTGCTTAACTCTGTAAGGCAGGAACTTCCAGAATAAGGAAAATAGCACAGGTCCTTTGTTACAGAATTGATATTGACCTATCTCACTACCCAAGAGACAACTCTAATACTATAATCCTTAGTACTTACAAATGCTTGGTTATTCAAACTTTGGAGTAATTTCATTCCCTTAAATATGGACAGGAATGTGAATGCTTTTAACCAATGTAATATAGCAAAAGTGACCAGTTGCATTGCATGTAATTATATGAACATGATTACACATGTTTAAAGTGTCTATCATTGCCATAACCTCTCTCTGTCTGTCTGTCTGCACACTGCCATAAAGCAAGTGACATGGTGAGGAAGTCCAGATGACCATCCCTACAGGCAGCCTGCAATTACTGAGGGTTCCTCTAACTGAGGAACACCCACCCAAGGATAAGCCCTCAACTGGGTGCCCCCCTGAGCCTTGAACAGACTCTCAGAGAATGTTCAAATGTTGCTGTGAACATCTGAGTTGTAATGATTTGTTTCACAGTAGAAGATAACTAATATGGACACTAACTCAGATTTCACACGGAGCAAGTTCAGAGTTTCAGGACTTGTCACTTCATTCATGAGAGAGAGCCTTAATAGCACTTGATTGCCTTTACACTTTGTTTTGCACAAATGCCAAATTCCTAAAAGGAGTTCCTAAGTTTTATCAGAGGTGTTATGGGGAATAGGGACTACCCCCTTTTAAATTCTTTTTTACTATGCGTTTTTTTGCCTGTGCACAGCAGCTGCTTGGAGATCAAACCTCAGCGACCAGGCTAGACATAGAGGTTTATTTACAGATACAGAAAAAAAACAAAAAAACAAAACTAAGAGTCCACACTCTCACAAGTGTTTTGAATGGCATAAAGCCCCACTTACTTCAGCTCCTCAAGGAGCTTGTGGAGTTTACCTCAGTCTTAGGGAACTTCTGGTTGAAAACGCCAGGCTATGTCTTTGACTCCTGATCCTGTCACTCCAGTTGGCACCAGATGAATTCAACCAATACAGGTGAGTCTCAGGCAGGTCTCTCCAAGGCAGGCCTATCTGAGTTTTACTGTGGCTCCATACTTCACCAGGGTCACCTCTCCTCCACCTTCACACAGCTCTCACAGCTCTCGACCCTCAGGAACCTGAATGGGGTGTGTGTGGGGGGGGTATCTCCAAAGGACTCCTCTCCGCTCTCCTCTGCAAAATCATCTCTATTTTCTGCTCCCTTCTTCTCTTTTTATCCTTTTATTTGTCCCCCCCACCCTCATCAACCAGAGGACCCCAATTCACAGCCATATCCCTGGTGATCTGTACTTTCCTTCTCCCTCAGGGCCTTGGAAGTCACCACCTCAGGACCCTTCATTAGCATAATCACCAAGACTGCCCAGATAAACACTTTACAGTAAAAAAAAAAAAGGGGGGGGGGAGTGACCTTATCTGATCTCAGGCTAGTCTTAGTCTCAGTCTTTCAGATGCAGGTGATAGCAAGCCCACATTCCTTTCTCAATGAATAGCATTGTCCATAGCATTGTCCATATTGGGTCCAGTTTCACAGATACCTAACTGCAATTTTTGGCCAAATTGTATATGCAATGGTGTTAAGGTATAGCCTCCTAAATGTCAAGTGTCTGCTACCTAAGGTCATAGGAGAAATGAGACCTTTTAACAAAAAATCTCCTAATCCCTGTGTATACATTTCATCACTGCACCTAGAAAGGTTTGTTGTTTTTGTTTTTTTTTTTAACATTCCTATGAAAGACAACTGTTTGGGCTGTTGCCCAAGAGGATGCAGCTAAAACACACACACATATCAGCTTAGGGTTCAACAACTAGACATGTTAAGCCTTATAAGCTGACCTAGTTTCTCACACCAGTGCCATTGTCAGTTACATTTAACATGCTTGTATTCCACAGTAACAGGAATTTTACAGTTGTTTGGGTTAGTCTGTTTGGTGCAATTTCCTTTTTTACTTTACTATATTATTTTTTTTTGTTTCTCAAAGTTCTTTTGAATATTAATTTTGCAAATTAGAAAAAACTTCACTCTTTTCTGCTATTTTTGATATTATAAAATCAATCTCTTTAGACAGTTGAACTTACATGTTCTTGTTTTCTTTTAATCACAGTCATTTTTTTATGGCTGTGGATTTATAAGCTGGTTCCCTCCAGATGTGGCACATTATTCAACAAATCTGTGTGATTCTGCATAATTGACTATTGTGGAAGATTGATAACCTCAGTTTTCTCTTTGATCTGGATGTCCCTGGAAACATCACCTTTCTTCCCAGTAGAGAATTGTCAGGTCATCACTGTCATAGAAACCATGTATGAAATACTATGAACCTGGAATAGTGTGGACATTTCCCACACATTTAGTCCAACCACACATCCATTCTGCTAGGCTGGTATTTGTCGCACTGTTGACTGGATGGAGAAACTGAGGCTCAGAGATTCTGTTCCTATTAGCTCCCAGGTGACACCAGTGTAACTACATGTGACAACCTGAAGAGATTTTTGGATTCAGCCTAAAAATGACAGTGTTTGTATAATTTAAACAAAATGAAGACTTTCTAAGCTTATTTCAATATAAGACTTACCTTATATAATTTGGCACATAAAGTAATAAAAGCCTTATTTATCCTAATAGGTTTTCCCAGCGACAGAACACAAAAATCTAACACTGGAACTGTCAGTGTATAACTGATTTAGATCTTGGTTCTGGTTTCAGTTCTTTTTGAGTTAACTCTGCCGTCCTGGATGAGTCACTTCACCTGTTTTGGCTCACCTGTGAAAGGAAGGAAACTAAAATTTCCTCAAAAGAGAGTTTCTTGTTTGAAGATTCTATCATAACTCTATCTTCTATTTTAGAAGAAAAAAATATTTTTTATTCTGATGACAAAAGTAACACCATATGTCTATGTATATATATATATGCATACATGTATATAAGAACAATACATCTGTATTTTATAAACACAGACACATATTTTCTTAAAATAATGAAGAGGAAATTAGTTTTCCCTTTCACTGGTCACTATTCATACTTTAACTGATTCTGGTTAAAGTACCCACTACCCTTCTGAGAAAAATAACTGCATTAAAAGCATTAGAGATATGGGGAGCAGCTAGTCACCTTTCACCCCCACCAACCAGGCTCAATTTCAAGATTAAAGTCAACCGATTAGTAAGGAACTCCTATTCCAGGCCTTAATATGAAATTCCCAGGAGTTACAGACATAAAGTGATTTGATGCCAAAACATCCAGGTGGACAAGGGAAATTAATAAATTATAGGGGTATTTTATATATACAATTCCAAATATGGCTATGTGAAGTTTGGAAACATCTGGGTGATGAATTAGAATTTCACTTTTGCTTCAACTCTTTGGCATAACATAAACACAGCCTGCCAGCCCCTAGAGATAAATGGGATAGCTGGAAAGAGCAAAAGGTAGATTGAGAAAGAATCAGATTTTAAAAGTGTGGCCCAATGCAACTTACCAAATGGGGAAAAAAATTTCCAAAAATTTAAAGTAATCTAAAGCATTTTTCTCTTAGGACTAAATTAAAGATATAATGTCCCAGGTAACTAAAATTAGAGCATACTCTTCATATTCTTTCTTTAGCTGTATAGTTTGGGAAACACACATTTTCCCATCTTTGTTAATATTTCTTTCAAGGGTATCTTTGAAGTGTCAGTTATAATTTTATCCTACTAATTCTATGTATTGCACTGAGATATGGAGCTTTGAAAAACTATTTTCTGAAAATAATTTTCAAAAGTGCTATTTCTTTAAAGTACTGGATGAAGATATACAGTATATGATATAGACAATTATGGTATAAATTTTAAAGTCTTTCACATAGAATTATTTGCAATAACCTAGCTTCTTTCCTAATCTGCAATAAATTGTGTATATACAAATGCTGCAGAATTTAAATATGAGTAGTTTTAGTATAATAGTATATCATGAGAAATGATGTTTTTGTTATATATAGTGCTGTTTAACTTCCGAAAAGCAAAATTTCATTGATTTTGGTTTCCTAATTCAGAGTTGGTGGAGCTGGCTTAAAGCTGACTCTTCATTAGGAAAGTCATTCTTCACAGAAAGTTTAAATTAAAGGTGTAAATAAGACTTGGCAAATGGGAATGTATAAAGTACTTAAGAGTAAATTTAAAGTGCTTTAGAAGCACCATTTGCATATAAAATTGTTATGCTAATTATAAGTTATTCTTATTAAAGTAGGTGTCCCAAGATGATCTGCTAGGCAAGTTCCCTTAGTGAATTTGAGTTACAGAATGTGGTAGAAAGTAATAAAACAGAGTTTCTTTTAAATAATGTAGTCTCTCAGAATTTTCATTAATTGCAAATTACCTTTTTGCTAATTAATCCAAATTGCTAACATTTTGCTAGTAATTTCAGTTCCGTTCCTTACTCTTCTATAAAGTTCAAGTAGAGTCTTTTAAAAATAGGTTAAAATCATAGTTTTGTCGCTAAATCTTATTATTTTTAACATCAAATTGGCAATTCTTCTATAATCTAGTATTCAGTATTTCCAGAGATTAAAACTGACATGTAGACAAATGTTATTTTTATGCAAATAGAGAGAAAAAAAGAAAAACATTCAAGAATAAAACTGAATGACAAAGAAAGTCTAGAGTTTACTCCTACTGAATAAGTGATAATCCTGGTCACACCAATTTTTTGTTCCCCTGGTGTTCATGTTTACTCCCCTGAAAGACAATGTTGAATCAAGTGGAAAAATGGAGGCAATTTGACCTTAAATCTAAGCTTCTGAAAGCAGAGATTATGCCTGAGAAATTCACCTCCCAACTTTTTTGTGTTGTAGGAAATAGCTAACCATGAAGGACTACCTTACTCTCATCTATTCTGGGTCAATGCCCACCTCCACCTATCCTCTCCTGTAAGATCTGTCTTCACCCTTCCTCAGGACACTCATAAGATCCCCTGAAGTCACCTACCTGAGTTCACTTCCTTTCCTTTGAGATTATCCTAATTAATATGTTCAGCCTACTTTAATAGTCAGAATAGACTCACATCCTTATTTGTCCTACTTCTTTTTTCTTCTAAATTTTGGTGCTGTAACAGGTAGCATTGAAGCTCATCTTACTTTGGTGCTTTAACAGGTAGCATTGGAGACTCCTGCTTACTCCACTTAGGTACCAAGGGTGGTCCTTTCCTGACTGGGGGCCCCCACAGTAAGCCTAATTCATGATTCTGTGCTTTGGACCTTTGCCCCGTGGGAGCAACATCAGGGTGTGATTTTTCATTCATTTTGACTACTCTCTGACTTTGCTAACTTCTTTTGGTGTGAAAGATGTTCAGAATAGACATCCCCAAGATGTTCAAAACAGGCCTGCAAGTTATACTGCTTTAGATTGTGGATTATTTATACTTCATATCAATCAAGCCCTACATGGTTGAGTTGAGAAAACTTGACCACTACTTTAAATATCGACCCATATAAACGAGGGGGTCTCCTCCCCCCAATTAGGATAATTATAAAAAATATCCTTTGTACCTGAATAAATTATTTGGCAGGGAAAATAGCATTACTCTGCTCTTCATTACATGAATGTGAATCACCTTCTCTTCCTCATGTGAGTCCCACTCCTATCTCCTTGAAACCCCAGGCCCCCATCTTATTCCATATATATATATATATATATATATATACATATGGATATATATGTAATGGAATTTTATACATATATGGAATATATATCATATATAGAATATATATATCCTATATATATAGGATATATATATAGAATATATATATATAGAATATATATAGAATATATATAGGATATATATAGAACATATATAACATATATCATGTATATATATATACATATATATCTCACATTTTTCTTTACTTCTTCCAACCTTTTATGTTTATGGGGGTTCCTTGTATACATAAAAACAAATTCAGGTTTTTTCCTCCTGTTAATCTGCCTGATGTTAATATGATTATTCACCAGTTGGACAGGAACCCAGAGGAGTAGGGGAAATCTCACTATCTTCACATTTCATATCCTGATCATTTGGTGAATTCTATAAACAGATTAATAAGTTTCTAGAAATCATCTTTTGTTACTTACCAGTAAGTTGGACTGGAACAATTATCTTGTTCAAATCGTCACCTCTTCCCACATTTTCAGTTCTAGTAGTTTCCTCTGATATCTGGTTAAAAACCTCCAAACTAATATTTCTAAATTTTCTTCCTCCCTGCCTCATTTGGCATCATCAAGAACTGAAACCTGAATGCTCAGATCTCTTTCAGTTTCCAAAATCTGAAGAACCCCTGAAAACAAAATACCAGATTAGATAAAACTTCAAAGGAGTCATCATCACAGTTAACCATGCACAGATCAAAATTCTTCTTAGACAAGCAACTGTTTGGACAGATAAGGCAGTTTGATTATGCCTGCATTTGTACAAGCAATAACTGAAATTGTGGACATCACCTAGTCATTAACACCCTAGTTTAAGGGTATCAAGAGACCCCTGAATGCACAAAACAAGATGTTCCTCCACGGACCTCTTGGAATTTGCGGGATTGATCACTTTCAGGAATTAGTAACCCTCAATTCCCAGCTTTTTTCTGAAATATAATCTTATATATTAATATTTTTCTTTTCATTTTAGGCATTCTTCTTTTCCAGGTGCCTGATTTCCAGGGCTCTAAAACAGCTGTTCTTTGCTACTATCGCCTTTCAATAGATGATTCAACTAGGCTTAAAGAAATGCAACAAAAATTCTCAAGCCACATTCCTTAGACCCTGCTTTGACCCACTCAGGAAGTTTCTTATCACCTCTAAAATGTTCAGCAAAATAATATATTCATTCATTCTGAACAAAAGAGAAGACAAATAATGTAAAACTTTTGTTGAGTTTTATGCTCCAAGAAAGCAGCAATAATTAAAAATTCCTCTTACCTTTCTGTATTGTAAGGAACTATCTCCTAGGACCTGCCTCCCCTCCCATTTCCACCCCCACAAAGTCTGAGCTAAGACTCACCTTCACCCTTCTCCAGTTACTCAAAAAATATAAATAATATCTCCACTCTTTCTCATGATTTAGCATGACTTCTTTGTTTCCTCGCATCCAAAAGACCCAACGCCTTCTCCCCTCAACTCCCCCTTCACTTTTTTAGCTATTCCTCATTAATAACATTCTCCCTGTTGCAGCAAGCAGAATAAAATGAGCTTCTTAATTGGCCTATGCATATTGTCTTTCACAGTAGAAATTTTTATCAAAACATATACATGACCATGCATATCTCATAGGGTTGAGAATACAGCCTGTAGAGGGTGATGGGGAAGAAGTTCAAAGTAAGGAGGATATTCATAATTCTATAAAATTTACCCATGGTTGCCCAGGGCACAAATTAATCATCCATCTGGTTCAAACTAATGAAATAATTGCCAAATATCTTAACAGTGGCTGTGTGGATACTTCCTCAAAAGATTCTGATGCTCATTAATATTGTCTCTTCCCTCAAAACTCAATTATTGATTCCCAGAGAAAAATGAGACATGAAAGTTGTCTGACTACATGACTATTTTTTTTCTGTAGATGTAACTGAATAACTTGTCAAACTTAAATACATTTGTTTGCTTTCTGCTGCTTATCTCTAAAAAGATGTCATTCTACCTTTGTCCTATAGTTCAGTTACTGGTGTTCTATTCTAATATCAAATAGATTCTCCTCTCCCACTTCAACTTTCTGTATTTTATAAGCACTGGAGCTAGAATTTAGAAACTAGGAAGATAAAAGACTAGTAAAGAAAATGTGAAATTAGAGTAAAATATGTAAATTGGAAAACCAAAGAAACTTCCTCCATATTGAAGATACCATCATAAAGGGATTTTTATCTCTGCAATCTACTTCTTCTTCAAACTAGAAGTACAATAGAGTAGATCTACCTTTTGACTAAGAAAGTCTAAGTTGCCTATGTCACTCAAGTCCTGTTTTCAAAAATTGCTTCCAGAACACTCTATCTTAAGAGGATGAACTGTTATTTCTGTAGCTTTTAATAACTGACAACTCCATATTTAAATCCCAGGCTGTACATAAACTGTCAGCATCCAAATTTGCCCAGACAAACAGAATTGGAAAAAACAAAAATAACATGAGGGGGGAAATGAGCTATTAACAGCTGTGTAAATAACAGCAGCAATGTTAACTAATAAAAGGAAACTAGCAATCTCTGTGAAAACCAAAGAAGGAATTTAAGTTGCTGCAAGTAGATTTAGAAGGATGGGCTGAAATTCATTTCCAACACAAATTCAGCTTCTTTTAGAGATATGGCATTAAGGAATCCAGAGGAAAACTTTCTGAAGCAAACTCACAGTATGAACAACAAAGAAAAGAGTAAAGTGAAAATGTTTCTCACCTTTTCTTTAAACACTAACTTGACTGTTCATTTTCTATATTTGAATAAGACTGCAAAATTACCCCAAGTCCAAAAAGAGGAAAGAAACTTTTTCCTGCCCTCAATACAACCATGCACTTAGTTACCAGGAATAGAAACATTTTCAAACCTGCTCAGGCAAAGTAGAGGACTTTTATTTAAAAGCATCAGGGACATCAGTGGAAACTCAGTAGAGAGAAATAGGAGCAACCACCAACAGAAGGACTGACTCAGCTGGGCACTCTGAATCTGTGTCATCCAGCCACAGTCTCCACCACTCCTGAGTGCTGCCTACTGGGACTGGCCCAGTGACTTGCCAGTGCCCTGTGTTTGTGTGGACCCCTGTGCAGGCCCTCAGCCACCACCAGTCACATGGATGCTCCAGGCAGTTTGAGCACCACAGCTAACTAGAAAACTAGAAGCCCTGATATCAGGCATACTATGCTTTTAGGCAACACATAAGGGCTGGTGGCCCAAGTGCCCTTGCACTGCACATGGTCAGCTTGTACACCTTGATTCTGCCTGAGAGCCTGAGACTCTGATGAAGGCTGGGACAATCTCCTAGACAAGGGATAGAACTGGATCATAGAAGATAAAGCTCTCCAGATTTTGAAAGCCCGACTTGAACAGGGCCTGTTAGGAATGAGAGTAAGAGCAGAGTAGCCATGAAGACTTTCAAAGTATGAGTATGGAGCAGGGGACTGTTGCTTTCTTGATGGATGATGTCAGCTTGACCTTCAATACCTGTACTCAGGTGGCTTCTGGTCAGCAAGCTGCCACTACCTACTTGATGTTTGGCAGCTAGTTCCAGCCCGCCATTTCTGATTGCCCCACTCTGACAGTCAGCCCCACATTTCTACATGTGGACAACCAGCTGCAGACTCTCCTAGGACAAGTTGCCGCCTTCTACTCACTTCACAGGGCTTCTGTTTGCCCTTGCTCTCCTGGCCTCTGATCAACAGATAGCTACCATCTTCTATATGCAGCTTTTGGCTTGGATGCATCACTTTTAAGGGTAGATAGAATGCAATGATCACATACCTGCTTATAAATATCCCCTCCTAACTCCCACTCTTATAGCGCTCCCTTTCTCACTTCCTGTTAATAAGTACCCTATTGTTTCTCCCATACATCTGTTTTTGTGTTCTATCCTACAGTTGTGAGAGAATAAGTGAGGACCCACCAACGAACACCCCTTTCCCCCTGGGTTGACTCCAGCTATATTCTAAACATTACAGAAGAGGAGGATGGAAAATTGTAGAAATGGTAGTAGATACAGTAATAAGGAGAATCAGCAGTTTAAACGTTGTCAGCAGTGAACACGAACTTAAAATTTGGACTTTATTTTAAGTGTATACTAAGCTGTATATTAGTTTGCCATTTCTAAAGTAATAAATTATGACAAACAGCAAGCCTTAAAACAACACAGATTTACTATCTTACAAGTAATAAGTTTAGAAATATGAAATGAGACTCAGTGCTAAAATCAAAGTGTCAGCAGGACTGATTCCTTCTGGAAGCTTCAAGAGAATTATTCCTTGCTTCTTCCAGTTTCTAGGGGCTGTTAACATTCTTTGGCTTATGGCCACAACACTCTGACTGTTTCTGTTGTCATGTTGCCTCCTCTTATATATCTGACCCTCTGCCTTCCTTATATGTTTCAGGCTAATCTCCCCATCTCAATGGTCTTAACTTAATTATACTTGCCAACTCTCTTTTATAATGTAATGTAACCATCCACAGGTTTGGGGATTAGTATATGAACATATTGGGTGGGGATTGTGGGACAGGGGAAGGGAACATTATTCAGCCTATCACAGAGTTTAAGTCTTGACCTCATATAAGTTTTACTAAAATAATACTGGTCATTAGTCAAAGAGTGACCTGCCCATAAAGAGGTCAGAAGATAGGTCAAGAAGAATTTCATCAGAATTCAGATGAGTGACTATATCATGGAAAAAAAGCTACTTTTTTTCCTGACAAAATTCCTCTTCCTTTGGGAAATTACTCACCACTGTAATCAAGAGAATGAAAGTATTGCCAGAGCTGTTGTTCCCTGGGAAGAAAAAGGGATACACAAATCAAGCCCAGTCTACCATAGCAGTTCATTCACCTGGCCAGGATGGTTGGTTGGTTCAGGAATGAGCATGTAACGCAAAACAAATTTTCACATTGAATTGTTCAATTTGGAACTGGAGAAGACCTGGCTTTGCCAATGGCTTGTAGACTTAAAAGCATGCAAATCAGGAACCTCAAGCAGCTGTCTTTTCTGCCATGTGCAGAGATCCTCTCTGCAGGGGAAGAGAATGAAGCCAACATACAAAATAAGTTCAAGTCTGGGAAAATGAGAATCCTCACAACCGTCTGTAGTGAGTTGTGTCTGATGTATCACCCTTGGGCTCTCTGGCTGCATGAAACAAATTTATTTCCTTATTTGCTTATGGCAAGTTTGAGGGGAGTGCCTGTTACTTGCAACCAAAAGAATCCTGCCTAATACTGACCTCAATAAGAAATGGATCTGGAAATAGATGACTCTCACATATTACTCTAGTACTATGTGTTCACTTCTCCCTCCTTCTTACTTCCAGACTACTTCTTTCCTGTAAAACCGCTCATGCATACTCTTCTTGTTATACGTTCATCTTAATAATTTTCCTCAGAGAAAATTACGTCCCTCAAGGTAGTGTCAAGCACATCTCAAAGCAAGAAATATCTAAATTGGGTCATCATTACCTACAAACTACTGATTCATCATGACATACCAACTTCTCTCTACTACTCTTCTTCCTTAATATCTCCAAAGACATGTTCAAAATACATCTGCATGATCAAAATATGGATATCTAAATATAGTTATCTTCAATCATTCCATCCCAATTGAAGGGGGAAGGCTGTGCTTTTGAAATCAGGTCAAAAATGGGACTGAAGCCTCCAACCAACAAGTCACATTTAAAATGCAGCTTTTGCCACCCAGGTCCCCTCAGGTTGTATGAACCTGCACATAGCATTGTCAGTCAAAATGCTATTTAATGACAGGGTTTTATTTTCAAGTATTTAACAGGAAAAACAAAAAGTCCTTAAAGCTACAAATGGCCAGTTATCTTACCTCACTTACCATTTTTAGTTCCAAAGATCCCAAAGCCACATGTCCATGATGGTGCCCCTTTGCCCCTCCAAACCTAAGAGGCAGGCTCTCTGCAAAGTCTAGTCTTTCTCTGGCATCTTCTCTTTGCTTCTTCTGCAGTGTTCCGAGCTGCTCTACTTCTCTGGTGTATTTCATACTTCAACAAAATGCTGATCCCAAATCAGACTTCCAAATCCTTGGCTATCCCCAGGTACCAGCTCACTATGCCACTTTGCTGCTGTGTCACACTTTCCACATTGGTCATTCTTCTGCCAGCCACCATGACTCCTTGCTACCACCAGCTCACTCTTCCAGGGGCCTTCTGCCCAGCCTGGTCACTCAAGCTACTCTTTACCTGCCTGCCATTCTCATGTCTCTCCTCTACCCAAAAGTCTCTCTCTAGTCTCTGCTCCTTTAGTTTTTATCTCTTTTTTTTTTCCTCTAAAAGTCAAAGACTCCAATTTCCCTCTGCAAACCATCTAGGTAATACATTTTCTCTTCCATGTCCAGAATTTGCAACGAAGTAAAAAGTGCCCTTATCCCATTTAGGCCATTACCCTTATCCTGTTTAGACCATATTTTACCTCTGTGTCTTTCAGACACAACTAATGGCATAAATGCCTAAATTTTAATACTGCTTATATTGGGGTCCCGGCTTCACTTTCATCACACAACTCTGTGTTTCAGATAATAGATTTCTGGGGTTAAGCAGTAAGTCCAACCTGAAGACAGTGCCCCAGTCCAGTTTAGAAATATTCATATATTGCCTCATGAACTTCCAAGTTTATTGTCAGCTACTTCTCAGAATCATAGGATCAGGGGTGAAGATATTGTGCAGTTCAGAAAAAGGAGAAGGAAGTAGTAAACTGGATGACCAGACTTATAATGATGCCCAGGAATCTTGCAGTTCAATAAAGTATTACTAAATTTAAGATCATTTGCAAGCCATTTCATGGACACTGCAGTTTATTTCCAACTGTAATTCATATTAGGTAGTAATGTGCCAAGTTCTCTTTTAAGATGAAACTCAGAACCCAGGCCAGAGAAAGGTGATGATAGCTTAATGTTCATCAAATTGATACAGATTTCTATGAAGTTGGCTTAAGCACTATTGCTATTCATGTATCAGTTCAACAAACATTTACTGAATTTCTACTGCTACAGGTACTAGAACACGGAGAATAAAAAAGACAAAAATTTCTACTTACTGTCGGGTAGCATCTGTGATAGTAGGGAAAAGACAAACACAAAGTAAAATATTATGTTCATTATAGTATAATGGTGAGCAGCATAGACAGGGCTGTATGTCTTTCTGTCTTTCTGGGTAGAAAGGGGTCAGAAATACAGGTTACTTTGTGTAGAGAAGGTGATCACAAATGGTTTTAAATCTGAGAGATGTATGTATTTTTTTTATTTCCAAATATTTGCTTTCTTCTTCAAACAGAAAATGACACCAATATAAAGAACATCACTTTACTTGACCAAGAGATAGTGCAGATGATTCTGTTTCAGTATTAATAATTTGGAAAGCATTGCTCTAACTGCTCCTTCACTAACAAAATATTGGTAATAATAAAATGTTTCATTTAAAATGAAATTTCTATTCTATATATGTATTTTTTAATTTTGTTTATGGCATTGAGAAAAATAATTTTATTTTTTTACATGTCCTGTTAAAATGATAGGCTTTTTTAAGGCAGAGATTAAATACAGATCTAAAAATCATACTAATTATTTTTTGACCTTAATTATTGAGGTTGAGAATTTTCAAGTTTCCACAAAAGCAGAAAGAAGAGCACATTAATCATACATATATATATAAATATGAATATATATGTGTATGTGAAACAGGGTATAAAAAAAACTTTCTGACTTTAACTTTAACTGGATACACCTATCTGCCTGCTACTCTCTACAAAGCAGGCTACACACTCTTCATTAGCATTTTCACTGAATGTTTGCATTTTTACCATTGATATGCAAACATCAGCTACCAGTTTCTCTCTGCTTTCAGCTCCAAAAACTGCAGAAAAGAAAAACTTTAAAACACAGTTTAAACTTTCCACTCGTGGGTTCTTACCACCATCCCCAGCCTTCTCAACCAAAATACCAAACCAATGTAAGACTATCAGTGCAGTGCAGACTAATTTATTTCTAACAAAGTGATTTCTAATTATCCTAATAATTACAAAAGAAA